>LUCM01001568.1:294068-316011 GCA_008360955.1 Fasciolopsis buskii
ACCATCTGGCTCCACATGCAACTACTTGAACTCTCAATTCGCATAGGATGTGTATACCAACCACCAAACTCGAATATTTCTGATATTTCTCGTCTCACCCAAACCTTCCTTATCTTTCTGGTCGTCCCCCCAGCCGTAATATAATTGCAGGCGACTTTAATGCCCCCAAAATTTGTTGGTCATCTTTATCCGCCCCACCCACCCTACTCGACTTTGTTCTCGAAACGCACGCTGAAGGATGGACTCAGCATGTGATCACTCACACAAGGTTCCATAATATAATGGACCTAGTTTTTACGCGTAGCGCTCTTGATGTCAAGGTTTCAGTACTAGAACCCTTCCCTGGGAGTGACCACAAGATTGTCACGTGTGACTTCCGTCTCCATGACAAACCCTCCTCACCC
Source organism: Fasciolopsis buskii (assembly GCA_008360955.1). NCBI lineage: Eukaryota > Metazoa > Platyhelminthes > Trematoda > Plagiorchiida > Fasciolidae > Fasciolopsis > Fasciolopsis buskii. Next base: position 294,473 of record LUCM01001568.1, read on the forward strand.
ATGTGTACCAAGCACACTGTCTCTTCCTATATGTCGACTCGTTAGGACAAAATTCCTGAAGCACTGCGAACCCTTGATTGGTCCAGCTTCTTTTTATCGCCTGACCCGCATGATACTGCAAACAACCTTTGCGCAAAACGTCTTCCTCTGCCCACTCCGTTCACTCAACATAAACCCAGAAACCCTAGTCAGGTTTGTCAACTCCAGATGAAACATTCGAAGCCTCAAAAAATCTTCCATAAAACGGGTGACCTTTCGCTCTTAATGCAAGCTAATTGCTTGCAACAATAATTTCTTAGTGAGTCCAACCTAAGGTTCAGAAGGCAGGAAATGCCAGCTCTTGTGTCTCCTAACCCAATTTTGAAGACCTCTCACATTTTCAAAGTTCACTCGCAGCCCAAACGGTCCACTATTCCGAACTTCATCATATTCAATAGCAAAAGCATTGCGTACACTGCAGGCATCACAGAAGCCTTCAATAGATATTTCTTTTCTACTCTCATTAATGACAATCGGATACATTCTGAAATCCACCCCATTTTTACTTCGGTTAGATTATCTTCCATCTCATTCGACGTTGCTGGCACCATCAATGTGATGAAATATGCAAGGCCATTTCACAGGCCTGGCCGTGATGGCATCCTACCAATCCTGTTCGCACCGCCGCTCCAGATCTTCCACTGCTTTTCCTAAATTTGTTCTCGCTCTCCAGGTCCGGTGCCGCTTTTCCGTCACAATGGGGAATCTCCATTATAGTTCCACACCACAAAAGGGTTCCATGCATGAGCTTGAAAATATTCGCCCCAGTACCACACTCCAGTTCTATCCAGGCTTATGGGAAAGATTGTTAAAGAACAACTGGGTAACTTCCTAACTACTCACAACCTCATCAACTGTTCCCAACAAGGCTTCCTCAGAGGCCGATCTTGCCTCACCTGTCAGTTTGACATTTTAAACTTGGTTACCCAAAGTGCTGATTCCTACCGGACGATGCTCTTAATCTTCCTGGACATGTCAAGAGCGTTTGACCGCGTTTTGCACTCCCGGCTTCTGGCCAAAATTAGGACTTAGTGAATGAGAAATGCACTCATATCTTGGCTGTCATCCTACCTTTCCGATCGCCTTCAGGTAGTCAACAGTAAATGTTTCCCGAGCCCTCTGTTATTACCATTGGAGTTATTCAGGGAGCATCCTAGGTCCTCTCCTATTCCTGCTATACATTAATCTTATCTTTAAATTTGTTTGTCATGACACACCATTCCTGTTTGCCGATTGCATTAAAATAGTCCACTCTCTTGAGGCTGCTTTATTCAGCTCCACTCTTGCATTTATCAATGAAAACCTAGAGTCTCTTGGCAACTGGTATTCCAAGTGGCTTATGAAATTCTCTGCTGACAAAAGTTATCTGTTAACATAAATGCCATGTCCCTCCGGGCGCCCTCTATATAAATGACATGGCAATTATTGTATCACACACAGATAAGGACTTAGGGTTACCACACTCCTGCTCTTTCAACTTCCACGAGCAGGCTCACCATCAGACCGTTGTAGCTAAGAGAACCGCCGCAATGATCTTAAGGGTATTCCGCATTCAAGACTGCAGAATTATCAACCTCAAGTCATATGGTAAGCCCCGCCTCGAGTACGGCCGGATTATCTTTACGCATATGCGCAAAGTCGATCTAATTGCAATGGAGAATGTGCAGCGTGCATTCACTAGAAATCTTTTAGGTCCTTCATCTGGCCATAACTATAAGGCCAGATGCGACCTGCTTGGTCTTGAACCATAATGGTTTCGTCGAGTTCAATTAAACATTGCGTTTCTCTTTAACCTTTTCCGTGATAATGTTCACTCTGCTACAAACCTCCTGCATGACGCTGGTAGTCTCTCTTATCTTATTAGATGCTACTCGTTGAGAATAACCCTGACTCGTCTATCGATCAGGGCAAAATTCTTCACAGTTGCCTACTCTAAATTGTGGAACAAACTCCCTAGTTCCCTGCGGTCGTGCCCAAATTTAACCCAGTTCAAAGCCCAGCTGTCAAAGTTACTGGATGTCTCGTTCTTAATTAACCTGACACTAGCTAGCATTGGGCTAGACGAGCTTTGGAACATGGGTAAGAATTCTATTTCGTGACCGAATCTTTACTGAGATCACCATCTGTGATTCGGCTTCACCTCTTACTTCCTTACTTTATCACACGTTCCCGCTAATCCTCTCCTTGACCTCCCTTGTAGTGATGCACCCTCTTCACCAGTGGCTTAAACAACTACCTCTTGAGCTTCTCCCAATGTGTGCTGACGAAAATGTCAAGGCAATTCTTGAGGGATCCATGCTCTCATCACATCCCGTGATTTCAAACACCTTCAGCCTCTGTACCCCTCGCTCTTCATGTCATCTTATCCTCTTTACTTTCTTGGCAGTGCTGAATAAGTCGTTCTTGTTAGCCTGCAACCTTAATCTACGCCTAAAACTGCTACAGTAGCTCAATTCTAGTTACCACATTTTACGGAATAGATGCACTATGTTGCAGGTATTTTGTCGCGATCCGATAATCACCGCAACCACAAGCTGGCAGCCAAGTCAGACTACTTCTCTGTTGCGTTTCAGATCTCGCATCCGCAGCAGACGCGCTGCTGACGCTTCCCTCCTCTTAATAGTGATTCCAAATCTGCTACCCTATCATTCCTGTTAGGAACCTGTTAGCCAGAACTGGCGCTCGAGTTCTGGCCCGTTCAACCAAAACTGCGCCGACTATCGCATTTGGTATATCAACTCGCATCTTTGCATTTGGACAAAACCGTGATTACTACTGTCTCCGGAACGGCTTGCGCGCCTCGTACTACCCAACCGTACTGCTGAATAAGATCAAAATGCTGCGACATTAAAAATGACAGCATAGAGAACAAATGGCCAGTGTATTTAGGGAGTGTTCTTACAAAACATTTCTCTTATCTGACGCACCTCCCGTTACAGCTTACCGCCATCCGTATGTAAATATACTCACTACCCTTGGGAGTTCCATATCCGGAGCTTCACAAATTTCTTCCATATTGTTTGGGGCAATCTTGACAGTTATTCTCCGCTCCCAGCATTTTTTGGCCTTTTGTTTTCAAATACTTGCTTTATCCAAAATGCATGACTTTGCGCCTGGTTTTCACCACTTCCATCGAAGTACTGCATTATCATTGCTTGTCATCTCTTCAGCTTGACGTTTCCGTCCATTACGCAAACCTCCCGACGTTTGGGGACTCCGGCCACATATCAAGTTAATGACCAAACGTCCACGTTGAAAAATCGATCCTGTGAAGCCAAAAAAAAGAATTGTTATGAAAATGGTATGAATATGTTATTGTGCATTTTTCGAAAATTTAGAAAATGGTAATTTGGTGAACCTGATTACTGTTTAAACGGACGATCTTGGGTATAGCTACAACTTAAACCAAAAACCACGTCAATTGCACTCTCATGGCTGCCTTGGCTGTTCGTGTGGACGCAACTGCTGCCCATATAGACGATTCAGAATTATTTAGCCGCTATGTTCGATGCTTTTTGCTAGTTTTTCCGATTTTGAATGTGGTTTTACGGGTTTCCAACATAAGACGCTGACGCTGATTCATAAATATCACAGTGTCAGCTCCGGAAATTGGCTCCGAGAGCATCCGCCATCTTTTCCCCTTTCTTTTCCTTATTATTTGATCAAGTACTGCTGTGTACACAAACGTCGCAGAAACCAAAGTGGTCGTGGGTAAGTCCGCTATCTTTTCAAGTATCATTTATTTTCAGATTTCCAAATATTAACTTCCCAGCATTGGTCATGTTGCGTGCAGTTAGCAGGCAATACCAGGTGGTAGGAAGTTGTCTGCAACACAGTCATTCCTTCCATCGGTCTCATGACCGTTATTACGCTCGCAATCGTAAGCTAACCGCAGAGCAGGAGGCGCACGTAATTAGCGTAATGGAAATTTTTGGAAATGCTAGAGAGGTTTGTCTATGTGCACAGGATAAGTTCAGCCGCTAAGTTACGGTTCTGGATAATAATAGTCTTAGGCGCAAGTTCCGGTTAATCGATTACCGGAATGACGTCGTTCGCGTAAAAGATTTATTGCGCGGACAAGTCAATCTTAGGTTACTCAAACGGGAGGACGTAGTTCGGTTTACGTTTTTCGTGCCGGATAGTGTTCGGCATTTAGCTGAGCGGCATTGCGAAGTGATGTTAGCAGACGCGACCCACCAGCTTAATTGTGGTTGGTACGTTCTTTGGCACTCCGTGGTAGTAGACGACAGTGGGTTAGGTCGGTCAGTTTTCTATGCCGTGCTCCCTAACAAAAGCGAAGCAAGCTACCGCAGGGCGATAGTAGCCATAAAGGATATGTTGTCAGCGATGGGTGATGTTAGGACGATAATCGTCAACCGCAGCTTGGTGCAGTTGAACGCGTTTCAAGCTGCATATCCGGAAGCTGGTGCAATATTTTGTCGGTTCCATGTCCTCATGGACGTGCGTCATTGCTGCGGTACCCTTCCAGTAAGTGTCGAATGGGACAGGAAGCACATTCATCAGTGGATGCGCAGCTTAGTGTTTGCATCTATGAAGGTCGACTTCGGTAAGTTTAAGGCTGCAATAGGAGTTCGTTGTCCGTCGGCACTTACGTACCTACGCCGTGCGTGGCAGCTGTGTTTGTCAGCTTGGGCACAGTACAGTGTAAAGTGGACACCAAATTGTGGCATTTTTACGGCTGATAGGTTTGAGGTAGAGAATAGGCGTTTAAAGGGTGGTCTCTCAATGAGATCCACGCTTTCTGATGTCTTCTGGCGAATAATGCGGCGCACTGAAGAGTCACACGAGGCTAGGCGTCGCCGCGTTATTAGGGAGTTTCTTGGCACTTACGTCCCACCCATAGGCTTGGAGATGTACGCTGCCCTTCTAAGCAGAATTAGTCAGTTTGCAAGAAATGCACTTCAGGCCCACCTGGAAGCGCATAAGTTAGTTTACCTTCAGAAGGTAAGCGGGTCTTGGGAGGCAGGTTGTTCCAAATCATGCTGTGCATGCGTATTGATGGGCGTTCAGTCGTCAGGCACATGCAGTTTCTGGAACCAGTGGCTGTTACCATGCAGCCACATATTGCGCATTAGCCCATTCCTTAGGCACGACGCTGCGAGACTTCCAGTAAGGGGTATGAATGCTAGGGTTACAAATGCCGGTCGCCCTCACCCGAGAAGGAATGCAGCGTAGCGGAGGAACATCTACCTTTCGAAAAAGAAGGTAAGATGTCCCTCTTTGGGGACGCTTGCTAGGACATTTACGCGTCTTCATTGATCTTAAGCGAAGAAGCGTCAGGGGGTTTATTAGAGCAACTGCAATGTATAGCTACGTTAATAGCGGCGGGCAAAGAATTCACCGTGGTGCCCACGGAAAACCGAGCAGAAGTTAGCACACTCTTCGGTAATACAGTTCGCGGTAATGAGGCACAGAGAATTAGGAACACAGTCGAATTGATTGCCGGCACGTCGCCATTTGTTCCGTTGCCTACGTCTTCAAAACGTAAGGCTTCCAGTGCGCCCTAGGATACCGACGACGTTGATATACAAATCGTTGGCGATCCCTTGCAGTTGGTTAACTTTAGAAAGCACGCTGTCATGACTTCCGCTGGCTATAGACTGCTGAAGTTGAAGAAACGCAGGCAATCAGGGCCACCGCCCTCGCCAACCACAGAGAACCTATGCGTCATCTGCAGACTGCAGCAGCCCGTGGTGGATTTGGACGAAACAGTCGAGTGGATGCAATGCGACGTATGTCAACGTTGGATTCACTCGCATTGTGCCAACTACCTGGGTCAATAGGTTTACATCTGTGTGGATTGTCTATCCGCAAATAGTAAGTAATATTAATACTAATGTTCACCATTTCCATTGCAGTTAGACCCGAAGAGGCTAAGACCACGTAGGACGGACGAAGAGGATGAAGAGGACCCCGGAGGCCCATGGAAGACCTCGAAGGTGCAAGGAATAAGGACCGCGGAGGAGACGGGATTGATGTGAACGGTAACACGGTCCCCTTTGGGGCCACGACTATCTGGCTACCAGCACCGATTTCCAAAATCAGCTACTTCTGTTATGGCTTCATTGTGTGCCTTAGGTTGTTGATACGTGAGTCTCCTTTCACGTGCGCAACAAAGGTTGGGGTTTTGGTGCTCATTCGTTTAGAAGTAGTGAAACTAGTCCACTATACGCACGCAGATGTTAACAGTGTATGCGGAGGCAAACATAGGTTTGCGGTGGTCTAGAGATGCCTATAGGTGTTGTCAGCCATATATACCTGACTAAAGACAGATATGGCCCGGGGCTGCCATAGGGGTCGTACGTTTTTCCGTCGGGCATGTAGTGTTACCATAACTACCTTACGGGGCAAACTGCAATATATGCATATATCGTGCGACTAAGGGGTTAGCGGATATATCCATATATTTTCAGATTAGGAAATCATTGCATGTGTTGACAATAATTGCTATACCGAGATATGTATATATAGTCTTCCCAGATGCGGCAACAAATGTTTATCAACATTTATTTATTACTCAATTTGTACATGTCGATGCAACAACTTATTTCATACACATGTACAGTGGAAACATACATAGCTGTATATAAACATTTATGTATATGCATATATATATAATTCATATACGTATGCGTTTGCTCTACACATATACGTATATGGATTTGTTGCGTTCTGCAATCAAAATATCCAAATTATATACTCATAGGTGCACATCTATTTATTTATACATATTTATGTTTCTATATGTTTATATAGACAGATATATATGTACATATACAAATGCACATTTTTACCACCCTCAGCTCAATGCACAAAATCGTCAAATTAAATTCATATGACGATTACGGAGCAAAAATGTATATAAATATTACATCACCCTGGTGCACACTTATGTTTACATGCATATATATACATACATATTTTATATATGGGTAAAAATCTTCGCAATCCTGGGGAAAACGGATATTTATAGGCATTTTCAATTTTCCAGCCATCAACCTAAATGCGCAATACAAAAAAGTCAATTTCACTATCACAGTCACTACTTTTTATGGGTTTGGCATGCCAAATAGACGTTTTCTGTTTTTCTGTACAAAATAACATTAAAATTTTCCTCCTATCATCGCCACTTCTGATTCGTTACTTTTTCACCACGTTGCACACTAATACCAGCTGACATCTACCAGCAACCGTTACCAGTTATCGCGGGGTGGACAGTTGGTGATTATCAGTTATCGCGGGTGGATGAGTTGCGTCCAACGGTTTGAGTGCCCGCAAAAACATGGCCGTTTCGCGGGGGCGGATGTTTCGTCAATGCCCATCTACCAATATCCACCGTTGAGCCCCGTCCATGGTGTGCGCCAGCAATTAGCACATTCGGTGCACTTAAACACGAAATGAATCGTAGTCCGCTGCTCGCAAACAGTCTCATTACACTCTTTCCGGTCTTAAAAAATTAGTTTTCTGTTTTTTGCTTTTCACTGGCATACCAGTACCTTCCCCACTGTTTTGCAGCATCTCATTTCCCTTTCAAGTGTGCCTCTGCAATGACTCATTATTGCTCCCACCCCTTATCCCATTCGATTTCTATCACTTACATTTCCCGTGCATCATCCTTGTAAATATTTAATCATGCCTTGCACATGCCTCTCGCAAATCGGGAAATATTATTATATTGTTAAGGAGTACCAGGTTTGCCCTTATGCGCCAGAGCCTCAAGGAATCTAATTTCAGCTAATCACAAAGTTCCATGTAATTAAGGCTTGTAGAGCAGCCGATCAACTGTCTGTCTGTCTGTCTGCACACTGGACGTTTTCATTCGGCACTCTGTCACATTTCCTCATGTTAGAGCACACTAGAGAGCAATAATCCATGACGTGGGTCCTAGAAAGGTGTAGTTTGATTTCGTTCAACTTCGGAGTTCGGTTTATCAGCCCCATTAATTTATTTGCTTTCGCCAGTTGTGCGAGAGCATGCTCCGAGAATTTTGAGGTGCGGTCTGTCGGTCAAATCACACTTCGCAGTAGCAGGTTTGGTGCTATCGACAGAAATCTTGTAATTTCGGCCGGTGACTTCCAAGACGGACGTTTTAGGGCCGCAAAACGAATTGGCACAGAAGGTGCGACGGCGGTCGAAGGACGTCAACGCGTAGGAAAATTTGGGTCGAATTTTCAATGTGGCTGGAATGTAACCCGAAAATCGTTGATCTCGTGGTGAACCGGCATGAAGCGTTTGCACATACTACGCTAGAAATTTTGCGTAGTCAACATAACTAAAGTGAGTGGTTCTCGACATGCCCTCATGCGCTCTTGGAAGGCAAATGGTACAACCAAACACAAAAAGGGGAGGGGGCGGGAAAAGAAGAAGGGGATCGGAATTAAGTGGGGCAATGCCCGGTGGATTCGTGTGGAAGACAATCCCCAGAAGCACCGGTCTGTTGCCAAAGTTCGCAAACCACAATAATGATTCATGAGAAATGACGACCCTCAGCTATTTTGGAATAGCGCGAAGCTTTATGAGCGTTATTTCATATCGGATGCCAACAAAAATGCCCCCCATGAATCCGTTTTGTTTAGTTTTGGCAAACAAAGTTGGGAAGGAACAAGAGGAAGCCAATGCAAAATAATGTACGTGAGCACAGGGGCTGGAGGACGTTTGCCATGACATCGCCAGTGGGTGGGGCTGACCAAGTGCTGGCCACCCAAACTGAAGTCAACGTTGAGGAGTGGAAACAGGATATGCAATCCGTCTACCTATCTGCACCTGCACAAAGCTGCAGCCCAGCTGCTCGGCCGATGTGCAGTGGATATGACTGCGTCCCGCACTTTTGTGGCAAGGCCGGTGTACTCGAGAGGTGAAGGAAGGAATGCAAATATGGCGTATGTAGGAGAAGTGAGACATCAGATTTCCAGGGGTGAATAATCCCATGCCAGCCGAAACCGCGGTAGCCAGAGCATGGAGTAAATGTTTGCATCCAAGCAGAAGTGAAAGGCCTGGTAGAGAAAAAACGGGCGGCGGTCTGGCCCTGCTACCAACTGCGGAATGAAATGCAATCCATCATACGAGCGTTTCAGTAAAGGAAGTTACTAGAACGTATAGTGCAGCCCAAAATATGAGGGTGGTAGCCGATTATGTGAGCAATCCGTGGTTTTTATTTTGGGGCATGTATAAATAGATGGACAGTCTAATCTAGCGTGTGGGTCGTCTAAGCCCACGGGTAAAGGAAAATGAACAGGTATTTGGAGGGACGGACAGTGAACAGTTGATGTGGATATGAATACCGAGCGAGCTAGAAAGGACATATGCGCTGGGGGCTAACCAAATTCACAGCGGAGAAATCATGGAGTGTTTTCCACTTCGGATGACCAAGCCTTTAAAGCACAAGAACTGGTCGGGACCGGCTCTAACATATTTACAGACGAGTGTCTAAAGCGAGTTTGAAGAGGACCCATTGGAATGCGAGTCACGGTCGGTGGTAGCCACAGCGGGGCAACCAAATATACTCGCCTAGCCGGCCAAGAAGGCCTCTACTGCCTCTTCTCACTCAAAACATGGGGTTGGTACGGCCCGTGGCTGGCGAATGAAGCAGTCAACACAAGTGAGTACAGGGACGTAACCGTGAGGCGGCGAGAGAGGCCCTGGGAGGGCGACATCCACTTGGTTTAAAAGTGTCTCGTATTCGGGGAAATTAGACACTGGGGCTCTGGTATGTTGATAGAAGTTCGCTCTCTGACATTGTAAGCAGTTGCGACACCGTTGGCGCAAGGCGCACTTAACGTTGAATCACACAAGATGCTCGGCCACTGGCCTCACCGCAGTAGTCACCACAGGGGGGCGAGGCAGAAATTTGGGATAGCCATGAGCTGCTGGCACAACCGATATTGAACGACCTTGCGACGGGTCGCGAAGAATTGTATTCTGAGGTGTTGTGATAAGTACAACCACCAAGAATATGGAGCCGTCCTGCCGAACCTAGCTGATGTCAGGACCCGTCTCTTGGGTCTGTGCCATTGCGTCGATGTCCATGCCCGGTGTTGCAGACAAATCAAGCTACCGTGCACGTTGAAGTGCATCCGCGACGGAGTTGCACACCTTGTAAAAGTGCTACATTTCCACAGTGAAATGCGAAACAGTCTAAGTTGCGAATTTCTTGTAGTGAGTTTTGGTGGGAAACTGAAATCAATGCATATGCCAACGGCGTGTGATCTCTGAACACCCCGAATGGGCCGCCTTCTAATACACATCTAATGCGCTGGACAGCGAGGTGGACAACGAGCAACTTCCCGGCAAGCGTACTGTATCTATACTCCGCCGGCTGCAGCCACTTAGAAAAGAATGCCCAAGGCTTCCGAGAACCTACGGCGTACTGATGACATACAGCTCAGACTGCAGTATCTGGAGCATCAGTTACCACAGGTATGGATACTTAAGGGTCTGGATGTGTGAACAGTGCTGTTTTGGCGATAACGTCTTTATTGGGGTGGTCGCCTGTCATGCGGCCTCGGGGACCGCGAACTCGCGTTGAGCTGTTCGTAACTAGTCAGTAAGGGGAGTAATGATATCCGCATAATTAGGGATGGAACGCCGATAGAAGCTGACCAGGCACCACACTCTCGTAATCGTTGATAAGAAGGGGGCTATATGTAGCCCCGAGTAGCAATGACCCTAGCCAGCAATGGAATCGTATCTGAAGACGGGATGATATGCCCTAAGAATTTGGCCCGGAGGTTTCACAGACAACATTTCAAAGTGGCACTCGTTGCGTCATGCATGCGAAGGGAATCGAAAGGAGCGTGCAAGTGAGTTGAGTGTTGCTCCTCCGAGTGGCGTGCAAATAAGAAAGCGTCCAGGTAAAATATACATCCCCTAAGCTTCTTGTGACTTCCTGCATGAACCTGTGGGTGGTTTGGGGCGTATGGCTAAACCCAAAGGGCCTACTCACGAACTACAAAGTAAAAAAGACGTGGTTACCACCGTTTTTGGTAGGTCGATCTCTTCCACTAGAATATGGTCGTGAGCCCATACTAAATCTCTGCAGCTGAAGACCCTGCAACGGGACAGTGACGAAGTGAGGCACCGTATGTGGGGAATGGGGTAACTATCGGGGAACGGTTACTCTGTCAAGTGCTCTGTAGTCCAGTAGCCATACAGCGGGCTACTTCGAAACTACCCGAGCATACCGTGACACACCGATCTCTTTACTACCATAACTGCAAAGATAACTCGCCATATAGAGACCACAGGACCCCCAACCTTCAGTCAGCCTCGTTGCCTAACCCTTGAAAATTCCCGTCTAGCCGAGGCAGATTTTGGCTACATGTTGGAACCGGGCAGCAAACGACCTTCCGGTAGTGTCGACTGCAATTCTGCAAGACGGAATATCTTAACGCAGGTTACGGTGTTACGTTTGCTTGCCCTTAACCGTTGTTACCACTTGTGCTTCACTCTTACTCGGTTCTGTACCACTGCAATACTGACAACCCTGACACCTAACCGGCACAATCAAAAGACAGCCGAAAGAGGTAGTGGGTTGAGTATATTTTGATAGGAGCGTGCGAGCGGGGCGTGCGTAAGTAATGCACAAGTGGCGACCGCACTGGGCGGTCGACGTTCGGTCAAACAAGCGATCTTGCGGGACGAATCCATGCTCCGTTAGAACGATGGTTGGCGGGAATGGGCCTCATTAATTTTCCCGTTTTATAGATGATGGGATTGACAGTTTTGGAGTCTCATATAAGATTGGCAACTCCAACAAAGGATCTTCTAATCTTTTGTTGTTGGAGCGCCGCAATGCAATGAGCTTTCGGTGCAAGAACCTGGGCGATCAGGCATCCCGCCGTAAAGTCCGCGATCAAGATCAAACATCCAACTGAACTAGGGCGCCCAATCTAAGAATGGCGCTGCGGGCGATTTTGTATATCGCTTCCAATTACATCAGGCGACTCCGGCGACTACCTTTTGCCTTGGGAAAGATCCATAAAAATTTTAAGGTAGGAAGATAGTTAACAGCTGAAACTAGTATTAGATTCCGAGGGCAACCTTCAAGCCTCCCTCGAAGTTTCGAAGCTCTCGATTGTCGCGTTATTTTCGTTTGTTCGGGAACCCTAAATCGCTGGTCAAGGATATACAAAGAGCCATTTACGCCTCTAGTACGCACAATCGTCCGAATTCTCTTTTAAGAGCCTACAGTGGTTTGGCGGGGTCAGTGCAACTGAGGCATCACTTGGCTTTCCCAACAGAGTAAGTTTATCGTGTTGAGCCTTCCTCGCCTGTTTTTGCTAACAACACTGTTGCCTTGGGGAATGTCGACATTGGAATCGATAGCTATGCGTTATTCGTTGTTTTGTCAATTATTCTTTCATTTCGGCCCGACGTACTTAATGGCCCAACTGGTTTTCCTAGTTGTGCCTTTTTGTCGTACCCGTTGGATTTCATGCATCGTGGCTGCCAAGAATGAAACTGGTTCGAAATTTGATTTTTTGGCTCGCAGGAAGACTGCGGACCATCGGCCGAAGTTTCTAGTGTGATTGGTTTGACGGGTGGTTACATTTGATTTGCACCAATGCATCTCCAGACCTGTACTCCGCTCTCCTTGCACAGATTTTACTAAGTCCATTTGTGCGAACTTTTTTGTCATAAAGTACATCACTTAAACCGAAATCGATAAGGGGCGAAACCCACCTCTGTCCCTACCGCGACTACTGTTTCGACTGGAGAGCCTGGGACGTCGTACGCACCGCTGGTTGCTGCTTCTCCCGTTGGTAGGAAGAAGCAAGTCCGACGGACGAAGTCTGCTCCAGTTACGACTGTTTCAACGACTAAATCTGCTTTTATATGGGCTATAACGTTAGCGTAAGCCAACAACAGTTGATTCTTCCCGGGACCAGAAGACAGCTGCGTTCCTGCTTTGGCTCGTCCAAAGGAGCACAAACCAGCCTTGTCTGCGCTTCCTAGGGTTGAATATCCTTAAATCCTCTTAGTTTTCTGATGGATGCATTTTTATTGGTGGTTGTTTAGAGAGTTGAGGACTAGGAGCTGTAGAGATCGGTCTTGGCAAGCTACTTTCCTCCTTCGTATTTTTACTGCTGCTTGCGTTTTGAAAACGTTTATGAAAATTGACGGCTGAAGAGAAAATAAACCTTGTTGTGGCTACGTCAAAGTGAAAACTAAAGCATATATCATGACCTACTCCTTCGTGTGTAGGTGCTGTTGGGTTTTATAGGGAATTTAACCTTTTCCATCAGATTTCGGAAGAACTGCAGTGTCAGGAAATTTCTGAGTGTGAACCTTCATGGTTAGGTAAGTTGGAACTCAGGGCAAATGAATGAATGGGGTTTGAATGTAGATCAATATGTAGTCGGCGGATGTTAAGCGGAATTTGCTGTACCAATTGCTTTCAATGGCAAGCAAACGAACTTGGAATATTTCGCTGTTAATTTTGCGGCCGCACCTAAAGGGCCCCAAATCGGTCTTTATTAGATCCAGACTCACCGGTTAGAAGTGAAGACGATGAGCAACACTAGCTAGTACTGTTACCTGGACAAAACTGATGGATCTTTCTGATTTGGAAGGAAACAACTTGAAGATTTTGCATAAAGACCTATGCGTATAAAAAAATCATGGAATAATACGTTTGGGAACAATATCCATTGGTATGATGATGGGTATTTGACGATATCAGCAATCCCAGTGTTGTCAAATGCAGGTTGTGACTGTTTAGAGACAGAGCTATAAGTAGCACTGTCATCGGTACAGTTAATCGTATGAACGGTAGTGATAACCATATAGGTTTTAAGAGTAAAAGGTGATAGAATATTTTACTACACATTGGAACACCGTCATCGTTCAGCGTTAAACAGCAACGCAAACTTTACTGACCGCTGTTTTTTCCACAACTAAATGTTTCTGTAAAAAGATCGAATAAGCAAGGGGAATAGGAAGTGGACACAAAGGCGGCAAAAGATAAGAATGCCAAAGTAGCCAACACACAAAATACAGTCCAACTGTACAAACAATTTTTCAACAATTCGGACTCGATAGAAAATGAGAACATGATCGCCACTGTTCATAGTACTCTGCCATATCCTTCGGTGTCTCCAGTCAGCAAGTCGACGAGTCTTTCGGACACTAACCACGAAGGCGTGAGACACCTAATTTACCTAAGTTCGCTGTACGTGATCTCATTCCACGTTGCCACATCATCTGGTGACTTCACTGGCTCCTTCCATTCCGTGGGACGGACGAAAAGTAGGGCACTATGGTAGACGAGTGTTCACTATATGCATCACGTGATCTAACCAGTGTAGTCCACTAGGTTGCATACGCTGTGATAATTTTTCCCCAGAACCAGCACATAGTACTCCATCCGTTCCCGACGCTACTACGGTCGAAAACCTTGAGATGACATACATCGGTGCGCATATTCCATGTCTCGCAACCATACGACAACTGAATGCACCGCGGTACAGTGCACACGACCTTCCAACTTCAGTGAAATATTACGCCGACGCTATAAGTGCTTCAATCCAGCGTAAGCCGCTCGAGCCTTCCACATAGCTGTGCTCACCTCCACGGTCGTGCCACCATCCTTCGTAGAGCAGCAGTCACCGTAGATGACACGTTGAAAGTAGTTATTTCCTCTCCATACAGCGTCAAGTTCGTCCAGTCCTGTAGCAACACTTTACACTTCAAAGGTGCAAAGCACATGCCGAACCGAGCTACAGACCTCGAGAGTCGTTCTAGTGAACCTTGTGCATAGTCCTCAGCGCACGACGTCATCTGCTTGCTCTAGGTCACGGTATCACTCCATTTTGCACTTTAACTACTACCTCCTGGAAACCTAAAGCATCCATTATCTCGTGCATGACGACGTTGGGCGGGAATAGGCAGATGAGGTACTCTTAAAACACCGCAGGTCATTTCGAATGAATTTACTCTTGCAACGCGGTTACACCTTGACGTGATGTGACGGTTTTTGTGCTTCCATGACCCAACGAGCTAAATAGGATGGCTTATCTCAAGTCGAAGATCTGATCATGCCTGGAAAGTCAATGGATAAAGGCCTGACGAAGTAATCTCCTGGTCCTCCAAGTCGGCGGTTGATCTGAGTTAGCAACTCAGTCGGAAAAACGAGCGAAGAAATAATTGATCCAAGTAGATGGGCTCCCACTCAGCTATACATACCCCGCTGCCTTGCGGTCAGGTTCTTGTCAGAACCAAAGGCTTTGGTTGAGAACCCCAATCGCTCTTCTGCTTAGTGGCTGGATTCCCCAGCAGTACCCGTCCATCAATTCCCATGAGTTACACGCCTACAAATAATTACATACTGCATCGGTCGTCGCGCAGGATAATCAGGACCGCGCTGCCCATTGCATCGAGCGCAGGTGGGGTGAGTAGTGATAAGTATGCTACTGCTCAGAGTTCCCTCTCTTTTATTCAACCTGTCTCTTCTGTTTCCAACCCAATCTGTTTGTTCGCTCTGCCTACCCATAGTATTTCCACCGACAACACGCCCAATATTCGTAACGGTTTATTGTCAAGTAGTGTAGCAGGTGGTTTTCAATCTGCTGACTCACATTTTCTCAAGCCTCGTCAGCCTCTGAATCTCGGTTCCTTCAATGTGCGCACTTTCATGCAGGCTGACCAACATGCGTTTTTGGCTCTGACGGTGGACTCTCTTTCGATTGATGTCTGCTGCGTGAGTGAAACACGAATTTAGGATTCAAGTAGAGTGGAGTAATTCAACTAACTGCGCCTAATGTTTCATCAAGATATTTGCCGCACACTTCAGGAGACGAAGCAGCCTAAGTTGTGGGTCAGCGTTATGTACGAACAGTTTTAAGTGAGAAGACTGAAGTGGCCCTTTTAGACTGGATCCCGGTTAACACTCGCTTGTGCGCCGTGAGACAGCAGGGATCAGTCGACGTCCGGAAGGATCGTAGTGTTAAGCGCAGTCTGTTTGTCATCTCAGCATACGCCCCTACAGACCGTGGCGCTGACATGCAGGAAGACGAGTTTCGTGACGAACTCATTACTCTTGTTTGGAAGAGCAACGGCTCTGACATTATAGTGGTGGCAGGTGATTTTAATGCACAATTTGGAAAACTGAGTGCATCGGAAGCTTGTTTAGGTGAGCGATGCGCCCTTTGCCTGCTCAGCGAAAAGATAACGGGAAAAGACTTCTCCAATTCTGTGTGGACAATAACTTATTCCTGTCTAGCACGAGTTTGTGACAGTTTGCATCGCGCAGCGACATGGCTTTCTAACTCGACGGGTACTCTGAGTCAGGTCGACCATATTGCAGTAAGCTACCGTTGGTGCGGTTCTGTCCAGAACTAGATCATACTGCACCGTGTACGTCGAATGAATGTTTTCGCTGCAGCTGAACGGCCATCGACGCAGGCCACAAACCCGATTGGCTGTCGAACGTTTGTCTGATTCGGCTGTTCGCAACAGCTACGAACAGAAACTATCCCAGGAACTAAGAACTCCAACGAACAGCAATGTAGACGAGCAGTGGGGTCAAATTAAGCAGGCTATGCATTTGGTAGCATATTTCGTCTGTGATGCTAGATCTAGCTTTCAACAAAGACACTGGATCTCGCAATCGTCGCTGGGTCTAACGGAGCAAAAACGCCAGCTCCCTAACTGCAAACAGGTGAATGAGGTGCGTCGACAGTTGCAGCGTCAGTTGACCATAAGTATTAAGAATGACCGCGAAAACTGGTGGGTTAAGGTAACCGAGGAGATGGAGGAAGTGGCCGCTTCAGGTAATAGTAAAAGCGGCGTTGGGCGGCTAACTTNCACGCCTGATCTAGTTTGACATTGGATGACCTCAAATCTCAGGTTCATAATTGATTGTCCTCCCTTTCCCCGCTCAGGGGCTATGGTAAATGCCTGCTCCACTGCCTTCACATTGTGCATTCAATAAAAGACGAAGGCCGTCACGGTGTAGTCTCACTGAAGCCATATTACAGAAGCAGTGATCAGGATTTCTTCAGCTGAAACTGTCTGGGTGCCAAGTTATTCGGGAGTACTTCAAGATGCGCTCAGAGGCGAGTAGTCAATTTTGAGCCTGATGAGCTCGTCCATGACTATAGTGAGCCATTTGGATGCCGACTTTACAAAACTTAAACCATTTTTATCATTTATACAACCAAGCATCACGTCAGCACCCAATTGAACTTGAAATAGTTCTCAAAACGACCCCGAGAATTACTGTGCTGCTCGACACGATTGGTTTCATTACATTGGAGGAAATCTCAGATTTAATAAGTGGCAATCAATACCAGCGGAATCAGTAGAGATTGATGTGATATGAGGTAAAGCGAGGTTTGAATAAGCGGACCGAGTGGCAGCTGAATTTATACCAGTATAAAGCAGTTTTAACAGGAGTTGCCCGATTTTGTCGGCCGAGTGTCTATTGCTATTTGTGTGTTACGACCGAAATCAAAATTGATAGTAATCAGATAAATGAATCTCACAGAACTAAAGCAAACATACATACTGGACTTATTAGAATAACTACTCCTTAAAGTGAATGAAAACAGCATCCGATTGGCACTGAATGTGTTGCATAGCATCGTTTTCAAACTGAGATAACGGTATTCAAAGTAAAATGTAGCTAATGAAGAAACCACTAAGCGTTGGACTTATCAATAACTTACGATCATCTAGAGAAAGGTCGTTTTCATTCGAATCAGGATCCATTACTTCAGCGGACCACACAGCACTATTGCAGCCAGTTCCGATCAATTCTTTCGGCACAAGAGAGGAGGATTTGTCCGTTAGATTTGGCAAAGTAGGATACCGAGTAAAAGAGGACAGAAGTCCACCAAACCAGGAGCTTTCACCATGTCTCGACATTTCATTGATCCCGGAAAGAGAAAGCCTAGTGATATGAACAAATTAGAAATCACAGAAAAAAGAAGATCTAGTGATATGGACACATCTATCAATCAACAGTAATTTGGTTGTCTGCAATGTAAGCTAGTGTTTGACTCCGACCGGACCCGAGGAAAGCAGCCAATTTCCGTCAGCTAGTATGATTTAACGATTCCGCTGATCTACACGAAAGGTAAGCGTTCAGCGCTAAACAGCAATGCAAACTTTACTAACCGCTGTTTTTTTCCACAACTACATGTTTCTGTAAAAAGATCGAATGAGCAAGTGGAACAGGAAGTGGACACAAAGCAAGTAAGAATGTCAAAGTAGCCAACACACGGAATACAGTCCAACTGTACAAACACACTCTTTCTACAATTCGGACTCGATAAAAAATAACAACACGATCGCCAATGTTTAGGATTCACTGCCATATCCTTCGGTGTCTCCAGCCAGCTAGTTGACGAGATTTTCGGACACCAAACACGAAGACACGAGAAACCTGCTTCACCTAAGTTCGTTCCACTCTTTCGGTGAAACGCAAAATGGGATACGGTATGATAGACGAGTGTTCGCCATACGCATCACGTGACCCAACCAGCGTAGCCTACTAAGTTTCATACGCTGAAACGAGCTATTCTCAGAAGTGGCACCCAAGACCAAGTTCCTAACCTCTATATTACTCACCGGTCACTCAATTCAATCGTAGCGATACTACGTAGACATCAATGATCGAAAGCCTCCAACCGACGAACATTGCCAATGATTCACGAGAAATACGATAAATATTGCAGTGATAACTAGAGAGGGACTAGTTCGGTATTACAAACTACATGGGGGCATTATTCTCTGCCGGTTATCTGGTGCTTGCGAGGGACTTACACGTGAGAATCAGGCCGGTTTCCGACCCGGTCGGGATTGTATTGATCACATTTCTATGCGACATGTTAGAACATAATCAGACTTTTCGTAGGCAATGGTTTTCGTCTTCCTTGATCTGAAAGCAACGTTTGACCCAGTCGATCTTTCAGTTCTGTAGTGCTGCTTCTCATGAAAGGCTGTGCCAGAGCAATTAGTTTCATTTTCCCTTCCTCTGTGTAGTTTATGTTGGCCTGCCTACCCCTCAAACAAAGTTGTCCCAGTCTAAGCCATATTTTGGCGATCATTCCGGTGGGACCTAAAGTAAAACTATTGAGAAGTTTATTTTGTGTGCTGCAGGACCCCATGTTGGTGTATCGGAATTACCTGCTGTTAGTTAGATGATAAAGGAAGAAGTTTGTGAGGCCTCTTTCATGACTGGAAAGAAGGCTGGAATCCCGCAGTGGGTTTCGAAGTGACCTACTCTGGACATTAACAAATAAAAATATGGTCCTGCTGAAACTTGCGATTCGCATATGTGCGGGGAAGCAAAGAACACCAGACAGTTTTCTTTTGTTGGCGAAAACTCTTTGGTGTGTAGTATGGCTAAGGTCCGCAGTCAGTGGTGCTTTTAAATTCAAAATCTTTCCTCTCCTATGAAGTTGTACAACGTACTTTCTTGCAGTTTATTTTTCACTCTTCCACGCTTTTTATGCTTCGAGTACGTATTGTGAGATAGCAACCAAAACCAGTGCGAGGCTAACAGTTGAAAACGTTGAGCTGAAGTGATTTAAATGCATCCAATGAAGCGGAAATAGAACACAGTGGGTAAATGCTGAGCGGATTTCCACAGAACGTCGTAACTGGTGAATTGATACCAGTCTCCTGAGAGAAGCATTTTTAGTTTCATTCAACTTTTTCGCATTTCGTAGTTACTTTCACTGTGTCCCCTCTATGCGAGCGTTCACAAATACCAGGGACTGAATAGGATCATTTCGCGCCGGGAAAAAATGGAGCTTATTTAAATTTCCAGAACCATCTACTTGATGTGCTCTAGTTTTTGTCTCCATTTCGTAGCATCATCCTTTCAGAAGTAAAATGAGTGAATTTTGGAGAAAAGAAAATTAAGGCAACGATTGAAACGCTTGAGTGGGTGAGTGAAGATTCAGGATTTAAGCACCGAATGAAACCAAATAGAGTTCTAGGTCACTCATACTTCATGCACATCAAAAAACTACTAACAAAGCAATATCACTGTATGTCTTCCACCAACAAGAAGGATTCATGAATACCAGAAGAAACGTATTAGTTCTACTCAGGTGGTGGCTTGAGATGTGATGAATTTGGCTTTTTGACTGGCTTAGGTAGATATCAGACCAGTGAAAACCGAGGTTTTTAAAGAGACAAACATTTTAAGATACATAATACTGCTGGATCAAATAGCTCTCACTGTCTTTTTGAGGAGAAGGTAAAGTTTTAGCTTCAAGGTTGGGAAAACGTCTGAGGCCAATGTGGCTAAATGGATTTCGTGAATCGACAACTGTTACGCCTCACAGCAAATGAGATAGGTTTCTTCCGGAAAACAGGAATTAGCTCAGTACGTCCAAACTGCCTGCGGGTACCATTTTCCACCGAATTTTCAGTGTCCACGAAGGATGTGAGCACGATCACCGCGCAGATTTCCAACCAGGTTCGGAGCCTGTCGATTACATCGTTCTATGGTGAACTAAAGAGCAATACAGCGTCAATTGCATGTTGCAAGCCTGTCTTTTTCGGAATGAAGATTTAGTGAACACTGTATTTTTGCACCGCTGCCCTCCATTTAGGAAGATGCTGCACAAGTTCATTCATTTTTACCGTATTGTAAGCGAACAGCCAAAATCGAACTAGTACTTGCGGTGATTATCACCCGAATTCATCACCTTTGTCGAGTTCTGGAATGTAGTGAACTCAACACTAAAATGAGTGATCCCTATAGAGACAGAAGATAATTCATGGTAAGAATGAAATACTTACAAACTGAGAACTACATTTAACCGGCTGAGATAGTCTGCCCAACAAATAAGGAAAACAGAGAAAGCCCAAAATTGTCGGTTAGAAAACTGCTATTGACCGCAAAACCTTCAACAAGACAGCTGTCTACTACCTTAAGCAACAACATTCGCTTCTTTTGGGAAGGTACAGACCATACATCACTGAACCTAACCAAGGGAATTTCGCAATTTGTGAATCCTGTGTTCCGAAAAATCACAAATTAGTGATGCCACGGATTGTTAAGTAGTTAGTTCCAGTGAATTTGTCTGATTGTTATAGGACAGAACTCTTTGAAAAAAAAATTGGAGGCAGTATCACTATCTAAGTGAACTGCAAGTTGTGTGGGGAGTATTTTTCGAGCATTCTCCGAATGGCGTTCATTGCTTAACGACAATCAGGCAACAAAAATTTTCCCGCATTTCCCTTTTTGTCGCAGACGATGTATACACAGTTCACTGCACGTTGCCAGGAACGGATTTATCTTCTGACAGATTTTGTTGGTTACCGTTTCGGCTCCTATTGGCTTTAGTGATGCCTTCCTGCACTGCTCATTATGACTAAAGTTGAGATATTCAGTTTGCCTTAGATAGGTCTCCGAAAGAAAACAAGCGTCTTTTATTGAATGCACAATGTGAAGGCAGTGGAGCAGGCATTTACCATAGCCCCTGAGCGGGGAAAGGGAGGACAATCAATTATGAACCTGA
>LUCM01001569.1:0-64557 GCA_008360955.1 Fasciolopsis buskii
ATTCCGAATAATCCCACAGAACACACTGAGAAACAAGTGTGACGAACAAGCTCGTCTTCAGTTATTCGTAATCATGCCGATACATAACGTTATATATGATTTACTGCAAATGAAAGGGGCATGATGGGTTACAGTTCTAGTGGTCAAAATAAGTCCGCTGTTGTGTATGTGTGTGTGTGTGTGTGAAACCAGTGGTGGTCGAAATTATTGGTTGGGGGCATGCGGTTCACACCCATGACCCAGGTCTGTCGGGGATTCGATAGGTTTTCGGGGGGGGCGAGTGGGCCAACGCTTTCACACACACACACACACACACACACACACACACACATACACAACACTGAACTTATTTTGACTACTAGAACTGTAACGTATAATCTCCCTTTCATTTGCAGTAAACCATATATAATGTTATGTACTGGCATAATTACGAATAACTTAAAACGAGCTTGTTCGTCACACTTGTTTCTCAGTGTGTTCTGTGGGATTATTCGGAATAGTAAATATTTGGCCCAAACAATTGTGAAATGTTCGCTTTGGTCTTGCCATCACAAAATTGTTTTATTACTTTTTAACGGAACTTCTGAAGTCAGCATTACATTCATGGGAATCTAGATGGTCAAAACTCTTATCCGTTCGCTCAAGGTTAAGAGTGTTGTGCTTTAAAGTCCTAAAGTAATGATGTCTAGACAAGAAAGCACCAATTTCGCATATGTTATGCTCGGTAATAATAAAACCGGTGGTTTGTTTCCGGGCAACTCCGTACGCGCAACCAGTTGGTTGAAAATCGATTGAAGAAAACCGATGATGAGGCTGTTTTTCTATCGTTTTTCTTAAGGTCTGAAAATAACTGATAACGTCAAGTTCATGTCCCAACATGACGAAAGCCTTTAGTCCATTGTAAATGCTCTCTCTGAAATCCTAACCAGGGTTTGGCCTCGTGCGGTGCCTGGTCCTGCTTCGATGAGTTCAATCGAATTGATCTAGAAGTATTGTCTGTCGTCGCTCAACAAATACTCACAATTCAGCGTGCCATTAATGCAAAACAAGCACGATTAGTGTTTGAAGGTACCGACATCAAACTGGATCCAACGTGTGCCGTATTCATTACAATGAACCCCGGTTACGCTGGGAGATCGGAATTGCCAGATAATTTAAAGGTAAGACCCATGAAACGAATAGATTTATTCAGTCGAATATTGTTTTAATACCGTTTAATACCGTTGTCATTTGCGTCCAAGTACGGCATCACTGTGATGACTACACACTGTCAAGTTGTGCTTGATTGCATTCCATTTAATTTAGCTATCCATAAGTTGCTTGAACACGATGTTTCACATTCCCCTTAGACTGACTGATGAGCATTTTGAGTAAGAACAATTAGTCTGATCGCCACCGTACCCAATAGATTACAAGTTTCAATACGATGCATCTATTTGTATGCGCACATAATTTTCACAAAAGCTGGTCATGGAAATTGGTGCAATTCTCCGCTTACCTAATTGTGAGGATGCGCAGCGGTGTACAATTTACCACTGGGGATCAGCGAGGTGATCCCTGTTTACTCGCAGCTGCGACCAGAACTTATTTTAATGGTCGCATAAGTGGCTGACTTTATTGCTTGAGTATTCTTATCTGGAACTGTATGTTAAGCGCTTACTTAGTGTCAGATCGGTGGCATAGTTTACGCTAAAGGATAACCCCCAGCTGAATGAACCTAATCTCAGTTCCATCACACTGTGAAAAGTGTAGTAAAATACGTGTGAATGACCAGTTCATGCAAGGGGCTCACAAGTACAACCATTTGAATTGTATGAGAAGTTAATTATTATGATGGATTGTCAGATCTCGCTTGTCTATGGAAAATTCATTATGCACATATCAATATGTATTGATCAAAAAGCTACTGGTGATAAATATGATAATGAACCCGTTTTGATTATTGCTCGTAACCTTTTTCAATACGGTTTTAGATCTAGTAAATTGTATTCCGAGAATGTTTGATATCGGGAACCAAAACATCATAAGCGCATTGTTTCTTCTTATTTACTATACGGTAAAAAAAATGCAAAGCTACGCACGGCACAAGTCAGATATCCTCGGTGGTTTCCGCTGTTAGCTTTGTATACTTTTGGAACCAAATCAAACGAGTTATTTGACAAAACGAAACTCGATACATTAATGATTACTATATACGAATAAAATGTGGGCTTCATTATCATTTGATAAACCAATATTTTATTGTTTAAATACATCACAGAAAACAGTACTAAAGAAAGAGAAAGGTGTTATTTAGTGTTCAAACTAATACAGATCAACATTTTAAGGATGAATGGTGTTTGTGTGTGTGTGGGTGTGTGCACACATGTAGATCTGTAAGAAGAAAAGGAATGAAAAAGGCGTTTTTTTACTACCTGTCGCACCAAGTTGGTGGCTAGGAATTCTCGTAAACGTGTATGTTCTCCAGCAATCTGACGTGGTAGGAAATGGATGTAATGACTTTTTGCTGGTCATACTCACTCGGTACTGGAGTCTGTTGGACCGTAGGTACCGCACTACAATAATTCCTCTTTCATTCTTTTCAATGTAATCTGTAAATCGCCCCCCAGATTCATCAGGATTAAGGAAGTTGTGGACGACAAAAGATGACGCAGAGATAATCTCTCACCGTTTGATCCCCGCAGTTCGACTAACAAAGTTCAGATAATTTGATCCTGTAACAGATGAAGAATATCATTTCACTGTTATCTCATCGTCACGCTTTATCCAAATCTGTCTTCATAGGCAGCTTCATTTACAAGTGTTCCATTGGCAAATGCGGTCATAACCTCTTTCCACTTCACAAGAGTTTTCAGTCTTGCAAATTTGTACAACGAGATAACCAGTAATAAGGTTTTGATGCAACCTCCCGAAAGTTATCGGATATGAACGGTACGCATGTAACTCACTCACTGGATGCATTCGAACTCGTTTGGTTGTTCCTCTCACCAGTGCGGCTCAAACCGACTTAGGGAATCCAAAAAATTAATGAACCGATAAGCGGTGTGCATATAAAAAGTTACATGGGGATCTCATTTTTTTTACTAATGAATAATATATGCGACAGCAAACAATAATTAGACACTTGTTCTAATACTGGCGTGGGGATATCTTCGGCCACAATTGTTATCCTCGGTGTTCCTAACCGCATAAGATCGTTCATTTTTCAATCTAAAGTGGTCATTACTTCAGAAACTGTTTGTTGTTCTTTTGACAGGCTCTTTTCCGTGCAGTGGCCATGATGGTTCCAGATTACGCCATGATTGCTGAGATCTCGCTATATTCGTGCGGCTTTGTGAATGCACGTCCGCTGGCTGTGAAAATTGTGGCCACATATCGATTATGTTCTGAGCAACTTTCTAGTCAAGCCCACTACGATTACGGAATGCGTGCGGTGAAATCTGTGCTCACAGCTGCCGGGAATTTGAAGGTAATTCTATGTAACTAGTCGACCAACGACAATGTTCATCAAGCGACAGACAAAGCAAATTCCCCCTCTGATGTCTAGGCCAAGTTTCTGAACATCATGTCAATTGTCCGTGTCCGTGAATCCGCATCTTGCTTTCTTCAAACTTGTTAAATGTTCCAGATGACTTCGTCTGACCCCTTGTTAGTCGAAAATTCGATGGCCTTAACAAAGTCAAATGGTGAACGATTATAATAAGACATGAATCCAAGTGTGAGACATAAGAACCAGAAAAAGTAGTTGCTTCACAGTGAATGAAATAACAAACATCTATTTGGCGAAACCACCTGTCAACATTTTAAAGAACCGTAGGTTACTGCCGAAAATTCATACTTAATATGATAAAGCTAATAATTGTGAAGAATTGGATATATATATATGTATGCCCTTCATTTTTCTCTCGGTATACCCCACTAAACTGCACTCTTGCGTGACAGATTGGTATCACAAATGTAGCTTCCAACTGAGACGATGATGATAGTAGTTGACAATGGAACAATATTATGTCCTACCGGACTTCCCGTTGCTATTCCTTATTTTCGCGATATTTTCAGCCTAGTTTCATCACGTCCTCGACTTTACAATGCTAGCCACATCAGAGCGAAATGGGCTTGAAATCAAACAAACCCAGCGTTTAACAACTTTAAGCTTTTCGTATTGTCTGAAATGACGTCTAACGCTACGCGAAACAAAACGTCAGAGTGCAGGTGAAGATATATCTTCCAATTTGAATTTCTTGGGACGGATTAAACAAATTTGCTATGTGCAGGCATATTCATAATATAATAAGGGAATTAAAGTTGAAACAAACTGGCAATGATTTCCTTTGTGAATAATTTGCAAGGAACACCACAATGAAGGTACGGATTGGTGAATTGCGAAAAACGAAACCAGATAGACGTGGTCACACCCAATTCTGCAGTTCAAACTTATTGGGATGTGGTATGTGCCAAAGTACATCCAGTAGCTTCCGAGTATAAGATTGCTGCCACTGACCCTAACGATGAGAAAGATAAGCGAATGATGAAATTAAAGCAAAGGTACTTCCACTATCACTATTACAATTTTGCGTGAATTAACCACCGTTGGCATCGTTACTGTGTCTTTATTTTCCTCATCTCTCGTTCCTGTGACATTTTCAGTTGAAATATCCCAACGAGGATGAAGATGTGTTGATGCTACGCTCTATCATTGACGTCAATTTGCCGAAATTCCTTAATCACGATTTGCCCCTGTTCAACGGAATCGCTTCAGATCTGTTCCCTGGGGTGGAACGACCTTCGCCGGATTATGAGATTTTAAATAATGCCATCAAGAATGCATGCGAGCGTACTAATTTGCAAAATACCGACTTCTTCGTGGAAAAGATTCAACAGATATTTGAAATGATGATCGTGCGTCATGGATTCATGATTGTCGGTGATCCTTTCGGTGGAAAAACAAGGGCATACCGAACATTGGCTTTGGCATTGGGTGAGATTTGTGAGAAAGTAAGTATCACCTGTCTTCTGATTTTTGCCTATCCATATTCCATTTGTATTTGAGTTTATATATACTTTTATCGATGTCAATGTTATCTCCCTTATTAGAATTTTTACCCGTGCTTACATTAAACAACAGCTTTCATTAGAGTTATTCTGGGCCCCCGTGTTCGATCCGTGAGCAGTCAGCGAGAATAATTTATTTAAATTTGTTCACTGAAACACAGTTGACAGACCTTTCCAAATGTATCATTGTTGAGATACCAAAGTCACCAAAGTGCACTCAAACAAAATGGCAATGATGAAATCGGTTTAGCTGAGTTATTAGTGGTTGTTGGTCTTCGTAGATCAAACGCCGCGGACTAACTTCACAAGCTCGCCCGAACCCGGCTTTAGAATGGCAACTCATCGATGTGAGCCAGAAGCGATTGAGGAGCATTCCATGGCCACTTTGAGCCCTGATAAAGTTATACACGCTTGAGAACAAACGTGAACGCTAAGTGGTGTCAAGCGAAAGGTGTCTACCAGACTCCACGATTTTTACCGTTTTTATTTGCTTCTTTTCATATTGTTCATGCCTCGCCTTGCGGAGTATTTTACACGAGAAGTTCGGACCATTAACAAACTGCCGAAATGAAAAAAATGGTGAGTGATAAAGAACCCACTATAAATAGTAAAACTTTCATTGCTTGAGCGCCGCTGCTTGTCTTCACAACCGAAGTGGACCGGATAGAGTGATGTTGGCATGCGAATGGGTTGGCAATGTCCAAAATGCATCCTGTGAGTGGAACTACTGCAAAAATTTGACATGCGATGAACTTCACATCAGAATGCCAAGGTGCAGGAGTCATTTCAAGTTTTCAGTGTTGTTGTTAAGACGAAATGCGCATGACAAGTGATGGGTGTACGATGGTAATTCGGCAGTAGGGAAATGCTTTGTGGTCCAGTTAATCCACTTCCGCGTTTCAAACAACCACGTTAACCAAAACGATAGAAACGAACGCATCAAAGTAATCCCTTGCGATCATATTAATTTTTCGCTGTTGTCCGACGGCTACCAGAAATCCAGTAACAATCTACTGTGACTTTATGAGGCACTAGCCATATTAGAACAGCTGCTGTTAGTTTACTGAAATTCTTTAAACACTCAGTGTTTTGACTTGGTCGTCATTTATATTCCCATCTATGAAATTTCGTGATTTCCAGGCAAGATGGCAGATAACAGTTTGGTGGTGTGAAGTAACTCATTCACTTCACTCTTCTCTCCTGGTGTCCTTTAAGTCAGTCACATCCTACCTGGTTCATTTCGGTTGGGTAGAGAAATTGCACTACAGTGACTGGTACACAGTTCCACTGTGGAGCATTGGAAGCTCATTTTGTTTTGTTAGGAGTATAGGACAACATGCGGGATCGATATTCCGACTTTGACTGTCTGTCCATTGGACTTAACTTTTGACGCACAAACCTCAAGTCATTCGGTCATCCTTGAATTCGGAAAGTACCAGACTCGAGCTTCACCCCTGTTAGAGCCTATAAGTGGTACAAATCCATCGTCACACCCAGGGTTCGAAGTGGAGTCCGGTATACACACAGTCAAAGCTGAAATATCATCAATCCCACACACTACTCGCAAGTCACTGTGAGTCACACAGAAAATGCCAAACGTGATGCAGACTAATTAGGGCAGTAGCCCAGTCCTACTGAAAAGGCTTGACCTGGTGGAATGCATTTGACTGGAGTTAACGAGCGGTAACCGTTTCCCTCTTCGAAGTTGTCGGGTATTACTGACCGCCATTTTGTCTGTCGGGTACTGTTGACTGAATGATGAGGAAGACGCTTGAACAAAACTAGAGCCAGAAATTGGCTCAGCATAGTGATAACACACGCGCTTCCCATGCGAATGGTTCGGGTTCAAACTCTGGATGCTATGGTGAGCATACACCACCGATAGGCTCTAATGTGGGTTAAACTACGGTCTGGTGCTTTCGGGGTGCAATGTTGGTTGTAGGACTTGAGGTTCATACATTCAAAGTGAAGTCTGAATGACAGACAGTCAAAGCCGTATGTTTTTTTCCAGCATACTACGTGCCATTATCGTCGTGCACAAAGCTAGCTTGTCTGCATTCGTGCCCATGATTTGTCACAAAAGCGAGTGGATGTGACTAAAAATCTGCACCTTTACAGTAAATCGCTTTTCCAACGTACCATGCGTTCACAAATTCAGTTCGCCGACCAGAGATCAAAACATCGGATAAATAGCACTTAATTTCGTTCCGTACGGTTCCCACTGTAATTTTCATCTTTTCAGAATAACGGTAATCGAATTGCTCCGGTTT
This sequence comes from Fasciolopsis buskii, assembly GCA_008360955.1. Lineage (NCBI taxonomy): Eukaryota > Metazoa > Platyhelminthes > Trematoda > Plagiorchiida > Fasciolidae > Fasciolopsis > Fasciolopsis buskii. The sequence continues at coordinate 7,323 of LUCM01001569.1, forward strand.
TAGCTTACGCGCCGATCGAGGCAAGTCGTCTTTACGTGGCACTCAGTAGAGAATTACTTTGATTATATTGTGTTCCTGTTCTGCTTATTTCAGGGTCTCATGGAAGAGAATAAGGTTCAGTACACGGTAATCAATCCGAAAGCGATAACTATGGGTCAACTATACGGTCAGTTCGATCCCGTATCACACGAATGGTCCGATGGAATTTTGGCTGTCTCTTATAGAGCATTTGCCACCTCGACCACACCGGATCGGAAGTGGTTGATTTTTGACGGACCCGTTGATGCTGTGTGGATTGAGAATATGAACACTGTGCTTGATGACAACAAGAAATTGTGTCTAATGTCTGGTGAGATCATCCAGCTAGCTCCTACCACAAATTTGATTTTCGAACCTATGGATTTGGAAGCAGCCTCACCAGCCACCGTATCTCGTTGTGGGATGATCTACTTGGAACCAGCGAGTTTGGGATGGAGACCCTTATTCCGAAGTTGGCTGAACACTTTGCCTGCAGGAATCAAGGCTCAGCATAGAGAAGTTTGGGAAGACATGTTTGAACGATTTGTAGATGCCGGAATCGCAATGGTTCGTAAGGGAGGCGGAAAAGTGAGTCAACTGTTACACAGTTTTGTTACAATAAATGATTCCTAAATGCCTGAGGATAAAATCGAAGAAAAAGTGAATTCCAAGATGATAGATCGAAAGACGGAAGAACGGATGGAATGACTGACTGACTGACTGACTACCGACTTTCGTAACGAGGATTTCTGAGTAGATTTTTGCAATAATTCTTATGGTTTTGCAGCCCCCTCTTTCAGATATTTTAGCAACTGGATGACTTAACCTGACTTCTCCCTTCACCCTTGCTCCATTGAAACGTTCACAGGAATTATCACCAACCGGGAATATCAATCTGGTCCAATCGTTAATGAATCTGATTGACTGTCATGTTGCAGATTTTAAAGACGAAGCTATTCTAGACCAGTTCGAACCCCGCTTAGCAAACACGATTGTCGAAGTGAGTTCCCTTTATACAATACCGCTAAGGAGCTTGGCCTCTAACATTCTGTTTGCATCATGAAATCCAGTTCTGTTTAGAAACTATCGAAAAACCAATGTGGTATGAAGCATGGTGGATAGAATTTTACTGTTCAGCAACAAGGGATACTAAGAGGTATGAGTTTTAACGACGATTTAAAGCCATACTTTTGGAAGATTACCCGTGGCAGCCAAAACGAGCACAACTTACCGAGTATTTTGATTACGGCGTGTTAATGATCAATACATTTTTGTATACCTATTTATGTCCACCAAAAATGGCGCACAACTTCGCTATTCACTGAAACAAGGTGCATTTCAAACACCTAGACAGTTGTGCAAATTATTCGGTTTCAAGTTACTACGAATGATGTTGATCACATTGGAATAGTAGCCGAATGGTAATTTATTTCTTTTTTTCTTTTTGTTACACAGTGCATTTTTTTCTTCTCTTACGTTTGGTCCATCGGTGCGACCACGGATGAAACTGGACGACGCTTGTTTGACAAATTGACTCGTGAACTAATGAATGGAGGTATGATGGAAGATACACGACAACGTTTGGCACTTGTGGAACTGGTCCCACCACCACTACAGGACTACGGGAAACCGTTTCCAATCAAACGTACAGTGTATGATTATAAGCTGGTGCTCAATGTAAGTAAACACGGATCCAAATTTAGACAGAACTAAACAAGATGTTATGTGATCCTGTGCTTTCGTCAACAAAACAATTGTTTTTACATTTCTTTTATTCTCTAATCAATGAAACTTTGCTAAACGCACCCACCAGGGGTTCCCAAAACGGTAACCCGGTAATCTTTAGCGCGAAAATTTTACTACATCTTTTTGCTTACTTTAGGTAGTCTGCTTTATATATATCCCTTACTGTCTGACGGTTGATTCTTGCTACTGGCCGTTTTTCTCAGTTGACGCCTTAGAGATTGGATTAGTAGGTATTTTGTGAAAGGGCATCGTTGACCTGAAGTATTGCGGGCTGGAAATGAACTGAGTTCATTCAATAAACATTCAAATTTACTTCCCTTCAGATTTTCTGCAATCCCATAGCCTTTCCACACGTGACTAGTCGTATCTGAATGAGACCATCACGTGGTGTCGAGATAATTCACTTGAACAACCTGAAATGCGACGCCCCCAGTTTCAGTTATTCTTTATTTCAAAAATTTTCATTTAATTACTCTACTCATTGTACAACCGTTTTGTCCGTCTAATTGATCATCCGTAGGCCCTAGTGATCAACCGGAATCATCGCGCCTTTGAACAGTCTTAATTTGGTCAACTGAACAGGGTTAGCAACTTCCAAACTGAGAATTTCGAAATGAGTTTTTCGTGATGTCTAGTAAGAAGGTCATGTTTCTCGTGTTCTCCTCAAAACTCATCATATTCCTCATCCACTTGACGATTGTTCAGCAAGACACGCTTAGATTTATTTTATTAATTGTTGTGTTGTCTATTGCTAACACAAGGTAAGTGTGAGTATACCTACCATACCGTCTGAGTTTGATGTATTCCAGAATTTTCCTACACACATATTCCTCTTATTCCAGCTAATCGTCACCTGGCCAGTTGAAATTGGGTGACCATGGTTGGCAAAGTGCATTTCATCTGAACATGAGAACTAAAAACCTGACGGGATGTAAAATCTCATCAACTTGATAGGAAATATTTTGGGATTTACTCTGATTTGAACACCTATAACCAGCTCATCTTTTTTCATAGGTCGTTCACCAAACCTTTCTCGAACTTAATGCTTTATTAACTGAGTGAATCTACCAATTAAGTTTTAATGATAATTCATGATACTGGATCGCAGACATTCTGCTTAAAGTAAATTCTGGTTTGATTAAAATTAGACCCGAATTCTAAAGTCATTCCCGTCCGCAGCGTTAATTACTTGGACAGATTTCGCAGAAGTAAAACAGGGGTCTGGAAAAATTAGTTGTTCGTGCTAAATACAGTGAAAAAATAATCACAGGGCAAACAATGGCAACCTAGGAGTTCCAGTGCAAACAAAGACATTATTTATACGACAAATGAAAAATAACGAAAAATCCTACTAAAACAAAATACTATCACTCCGAGGCTGGAAAGCAGTATAACTCCGATATTTGTTAAAAACAAAATGAAACATTATTTTCCTTCATTTAGTGAACAAAACTTCCAAAAGTTCAAATACTGCTATCCAGAAAAATGTGAAAAAATCAAATTGCTTCGAGAGTTAGCAGAACTGAGGTTGTGCAGCAAACTCTCACAGAAGTTACTCGTAGCTGTTTGCACATTGTTCCGTCAAGCTGCAGATATTTCCATACATGGCTCTGCTATGCTGATGATATCAGCCGATGGACTCGCTATTCTATCTAGCAAGGTGGGATCATTTTCCATGACACGGTTGATGCCGTCCAGTACTGTGATTTTGATAATCCATTCAGTTAAGTGACTTCGAATCAAGCCACAGCTTTGCATGCATCCAAGTTGAACATTTATGTCATTTCCAAAAATGTTGTAGAACACCTCGAGTACTGGGTTAGTATATACCATATTGCGCTTTTAACAAAATTGTTCCGTAAGTTAGTAGTATCCAACCCAAATAGAACAATCGGAAATCGCCACTGAGATCTCAAAAATCGAAATCTTGATCCCCTCGCAGACGTTTAATGCCAATGAGATTCCGGTAGAAATTCAGGTATATATGCGTAGATATATGCTTAATTCCAAGGAATCAGTGATATATCTGTACATATACAATATACATTGGCTTGAAAACAAGCGTGCTGCCAACGCAACGGTATAAGTGGAACTGGAGAAGGGGGACGAATAAGGGCGAAGGAGAAATGACAATTTATAACAACCAGACAGTTTCTTATTTTTGCCGTCCATATTTTACAATATTTTGGTCATTGTCGGATCAATTTTGAGAGGGGTGAGTTCTACAGAAAGGCCACACAGCGTTCGCGCCATTGACTTCGGTCCTCAACTAGATGTCTCAACATCTCCAACCAACAACAATCCTCATCTCTCGGGCTGCCACAAGAAAATCAGAAAGCACTGACCGATGCCAAAGCCGAAGCCAAATCATAGTCCGACCGCCACACCGCTTCCTCCAGCCTTTCCAGCGCACGTGCAAAACGACCGCGAAAATGTAGACGATGGGCAGGCATAAGCAATACGTGTCCAAACCACCGAAGGCGGTGTAGAAAGATGAATCTCAGTTAGGGGACGATTGTGTATGCCCAACCCATGACGAGACACCTCGTCATTGCTTACCCGATGTTCCCATCAGACGCGAGCATTGCTTCGGACACATCAGTGGTCAAACATAAAATTGCCAAGCCTCCTCAACGCGGATAGGCTAGTTCTAGCAATGCAAACTGTGGCATTGTACATCCTTCCCTTGAGGGGATGCCGGGTGTCATGGTAGCGCGTCAAGTGTCACAGATTCGCGAAAACTACTGTTCTGGCTCTCTCAATCGTAATTAGTAGGCGCGTTGACTAGGCGTACGGTTTATTTTCCCCGTGTGTGCACGATGAATAACGGCCCATAAAAGCTGTAACGTTACCCATTCCCCTGAATATTTTGTTCATAGTAGTCACTTTCTCCCCAAAAAGTGAATTGAGACTTCTCATTGGAGAACGAACAAAGAGCGAGAGGTCCTTTGAATTTGTCATAGTTGAGGTTATCAGGATTAAGGAGTAATTCGTTGAAGTGATGACAGAATTGACCTCTCAGATACCAAGAAGAAAGCCCTTTCCGCCTAGTAATATTTCTTCCAAATTAAGTTTAGTATTTTGTCTTATCAGAATTTTTGTATGTGTTGGATTGCCTCGAGTGCTTTCTCTAATGGAAATTCTCGCCGTAAGATGAGGTTCATTTTCTAATATGTCATAATCTTGATCTTGTTGTTATGGTCATGCCAGACACTAAAATTACAGTCCTCACTTTTACTTTTGTGTAACACAAGTTAACTTCATGATCGAGGTAATGGACACCATGTCAAGATATACTTTAAGTTTACGGAAAAGCAATCTTGAGTTTTTCGACTAACAGCATACATCGATAGTCTGTTTTCTGACAATAGCTATTATTTTGTTACGAAACATTTTGTTTTTCTTCGTTGTCTCGTAGTGCCTCGGGCATGAAACTTACTTATCGTGATAAAAACGAGGTACTGATGAAATTTCCAGCACATTTACTCCCTATGCAGAAACAAAATCCAAGGTTTATTGTTTGACGAGTTATTCGCTTTTCGCTAAATAACAGAAATGCAAACTTGTATGCTTTGTTATACATGTACGGGATTGAAAAGCATTCACTAGAAATGCGGCGCGTCAGTTTCGGCGACAATTTTAAAGTTGTTTTCTTTCCATTGATAGAGGGCATCACTGAGTTCACTTCAGTTGCTTATAATTACATTAGCTCATAAAGCTTTTTTGCGTTCAAGGGTATTACAAGTTGCTTGCAGAATGATAATTACTTCGACATTGCTTTAATTTAATAACAATAATAACAATAATAACAATAGTTTATTCCGCATAAGTGAAACCATCGAAAACTTTTTCCCATTTGTGATCAGATACCGAAACCAGGAGCACCGGTAAGTTTATTCCTGATTGTTTTATCCCCCGGTGTTTTGCAGATTTATCAATTTAATGCTGCTTACCTGGCATCGGTTGGCTTGAACTCAAGTCGCCAATAATTTAAAAGATTCTATAATGGCCTGATATGACAATTCCAATGGACAAAATCACCCTCGTTCGACTAGTCTGAACGACTGGCAAGGGATCATTTGGAGTTGTCTGAAATCGGGTCAAGTTTAACCAGAAACCCAGTCTTTTTTCGTGTTTCTTGCCTTCCTCGTGTACTACATATGACCATTTTATCGTTTCGGAAATAGCAAGTCCATGTAAAACAATTTCATCTTGAGATCGAACGATGGCAACAATCGTCTGAACGTTTGTTTCGATGTTCATACGGTTATTAGGTGTGAATTAGGATCACGTAGTTTGAGTTAACTACCGAGCAGAGTGAACATAAGTGCACTGTTGTAAATGGGGCCTACAATTCCAGAATAGGAATATGAGGATCCAAAAATGTCCCAGTGACCTTCGTCGTCTAATTGGATGGAGAGACAAAAAAAGACGGTAAATGACTAATCCATAAGGTCGCTGATCCTGACAAAGGCTAAGCGTGATGTACACAGCCACTTAATCGGATGGGTGCAGCGTGACACACGTCACAATATCGTCTGTGACCCCTTTAACATTCAGTGACATTCAGTTAGTTGCAGCCCAGTCCTTGAATTTTTGTTTATATTAAAATTACACGAATGAACAAAGTCCGAAAAAATAAAAAAAATTTGGAGTAGGATTTATTCCAATTCTATTACTATCGGTCTGATGATTCACAGATTATGGAGACTGTGGATAAACCACTATTGGAAGTAGTAAGGGGGTATTTTGTAACTTAAAAAGGGAAAGTTCTTAATGAATGGATTTCGGACTGGGTCAAACTAATACATTAAGTCAGATATGATCGGTTTTATATCTGCAAGCCTCCTAAGTAATAGCACCGTTATACTTCCTTGATCCAGACTGGTTAATGTTATGAATGGCAAACTACTACAAAGCAGCTGGTGATGTACCCTCGTTACGAATATCTAGTAAACTTATATTAGCTGTTTTCCAGTGAATTGTAACCATATTTTGTGTATTATAAGTCACTATGGGCAAATGATTGGGATTTCGAAAAAAGCGTCCTATTAACCAGCTAATTGACCTCAAAGTTACTAGGAGTAACTTGATCGTACTGACAATCGCAATCATTTTTTTAAGACGAGACTTCATTGTTAATTAACGCATTTTTTCTAGCGAACATTAAGCAGACGAGAAATGTTCTCTTTTAGAACCACATTTGGCTTCGTGTTCGGCTAATTAGTTGTGGCTCTAAGGATGGGCTATAAAAATCGCATCTCTTTCATTCCCCCGAAATCGGTAGATTGGATTTTCCCTTGTTGCTCGTGTTTACGTCTCTGTCTCGAATTTCCAAAACCGATGAGATTGTTATAGAGATGGAACATATTTGATATGGCACATGATTCAGTCCTTGATCTACTGTGTTGAATCTCGTTAAAAAATTCACTAACAAATAAGATGACTTTGATAGTCATATTGGATTTCTACGACCTGCTTAATTCCTTTATATGTTGACAAACATTCCACCGGCGAAACAGTTTGCGTATCTATGCTCTACAGTCAACAAAATGGCTACTAGACAAAAATTGACGAACCTCCTATTATTCCTATACGCTAGTTTAAGATAGATTAAAACTGGTAAAATGTGCAACACATTCACCTTAGTATTATTTTAATGTTATTGCCCTGGCATCATGCATATTTCGAATGTGGATGTCAAATAAATTGGAATAATTAGAAAATTTCGGGAGACAGATTTATCGAACACAAGGAAAAATTCTTCTAACGTCTTCTGTTCCTCCTCTAACTATTGTTCTTCTTTCCATTCGAAATCAGCCTCCGCCACGATCAGATGAGGACGAAGATTCGAATGTAAGTGAACCTCTTCTGTCCTTCTGACCACCTATTGCCAATCGTAATCACCATCAATCTTTAGATTTCTAAGATATTTCAATGACTATATTCATTGCGTTATACCTGCGGCATAAATGAGAGCGTGCTAACTGATCACAATCAGTACTGAAGTTCGAAGCTTGAATAAGTTGTTGTAATTACCGAAATTCCTTTCACCGTTACATTTTTGGAATGAAGCATTTCCAACTGACTTTATAACGTTGTATAAGGACTTCAAGGAAACAAAATCGGCCATAGTCACGGCCTGTTTGTAATGGGTGTGAGTCTAAACAGTTATAAGTTAAGGCTCGTGACCCCAGTTATCAAGCTGAACTCCTTCGGACATAGAGAGTGAAGATCTGTCGAGATATGCTAGGAATATACCCTCAGAGAGGTGGGATCTATGATTTATCCTAGGTTGCAGTCAATGAAGCTAATTAATCTTCTTGACCGACAAAATTCATTCTTTGACTCAATGCTACGGTGAAAATTGTGCCTCACTAAACAGCTCGACTAATTTCTTATTAACCGGCACATTCTATGCAGTGTCAGCATTTATTTTACTTGCTAACGAAACCCAAGGTCATTTGTGCCCATTTTGTCAAGCCATCACATTTTTTTCACGTGACAACCCAACGGGAGGCTAGTAATAACAATTTTTGTTAACGCTCCAGTGTACTTGATGGAAGTATACTTTGGAACAAGATCACATTTTCATAATATTTTCACAAGAAACGTTAACTAGAGCATATTTTGTTGGGAATGATCAACCAAGATGAAATAGAGGCTACTTTGTTTCCAATAAATAACGTGTCGAAATATTTTTACTCCCAGAGCAGCAGTAACACATACCAAAGGAGTGTTATGTTTTATGACAGAAAGAAAAGAATACTTGTATAACGCTGTAATTGTTGATTGGTGTGGATCATGCGCGGCTGGCGACAAAAGACCGTCTGCTGTCTCTATCTACATACTTAGATTTGTGTGGACTTCATTTTGGCGATTTGTTAGTTTTGCCGAAGATCATATGTTGCACGGTGGTTCACAAGATCACGGTTTGCAGAGCAGGTCTTTATTTGAGTAACATTTATCGAAAACGGAGTTATTAACAACAATGGAGTTGAGTGTAATCAACCTTGACAGTGAATTCTAATCGAAGGCAATCTAAGTAAAGCGAATTATGTGGTAACTATTCGGAAAACCATTTTTGATCGCCACTTCAGAATCTTTCTAGGAAAACTGCTCACAGTATGAAATAACTCCCGATGCCAACACTTTTTGGGTTTTATGTGAGAATTGATAGCTCTTTATTTATCGGCTATTATATCTTTGCGATCAGGATGAATTTCTAGTAAAGATCACGTCATGCCCTAATACTAGCCTTGTTTTTTTCCGTAAAGAAGACCGATTATTCTTGCATGCAGTATCACCTTTGAATTCCGAATCCAGGTGTGCAAAGGTTAACCACATAATTTAAGTTCATGGTACCATCTTGGTCGTTTTGATGTGTGAAGGATTGGATAAATCAGTAAACTGATAAAGAAAACAAGCGTACGGTTCATCTAACTGTGGCTCACTGTACGTGCACTAATCTAAATTTGTCATCGAAGATAATTTACCGACTATTTTCGAGGCTTTGTGACATTCGAGCCTGGCGTCTAGATCACAACCGTGTCATCACCAGTAACATCGTCAGCAAGCACTGAGGACGTAACTTCATTCTTAAATTTGTTTTGCTTATGTTACGAAGTTTCTTGCATTTATAGAGTTTATCGTATCAGGATAGGTTTAGTTGTAAGTTTCTCGCAATGAATTTGTGTATGGATCATACTGTGGCCAGCTAATCATGAATAATCTTGGTTTTCGTGGTAACTTCGTCTAAATGGATTAATAAAATTTAACAACCATCTTTGCACGTGGTTTCTTAATGTCTGGTTTCTCGCCTTAGGTCAAAGCGTTCTATTTTTCAGGGTCGAAAGTAAGAGTAAACAATTAAAGCAGTTTATGGAATTCAAACTAACATTGGTTTGTCAAGACAGTGGCAACAATCATTGATGTTTACCATTTCATCAAAATGTGACACTTTCACACGGCATAAAATACGTTCGCCTATGCCCTGATGTTTGCCAAGCATTGTTGGATAGGAACAGGCCTGCATTTGTCTTGCAAGGTATGGTGCAATTTTGTTCGAATGACAGCCATGGGTTGTAATGCAGTTGTTTATCTAACAGTACACATTGCTCATCTCAGAAAAAAATAGATGAAAATAATGCTGGACTAAAAAAAACATTTGGGTGAAAATCTGACCTTGATCTCTGTAACAGGATTGAATTGTTTTGTTTACCATTTTGTGCTTTTTAACTAGTTGAACTATTATGAATAATCACTAACACTAACACAATCATTATTTTTGCATGAAACTAGTCTCCCGTTAAATGGGAACTGTGGAAAGAAACAGTACGACTGGCGCCACCTATTCCCAAGGATACCACATTTCACGAGATCATCGTACCAACAGTGGAGACAGCACGATGCTATCACTTACTCGAACTGTTTATTCATCATTGTAAACCGTGTCTCTTCGTCGGTCCAACTGGGACAGGTAAATCCTGCTACATTCTGGTACGTTCATATTCTGTCGTATGCAATCTCACGTTGGTTGACTCCAAAATGCGCTGGTTTTTTTCACAAAATACCAATTACGTGTAAACTAACTGAATCATCCACAACAATCAAATTCGTCATTGCAAATGACACCTTGAATAGAAAAAAATTCCCATGTCACAAGATGTTAATCGCATTCCGCGCTCCGATGTCTGTCTTACACTCAAGTTGACCCGGTTAGGAAGTGAGTAGTCTAAATATCGGTCCAGTAGTTTTGAATTACTACACATGAGTGAAGCCAGTGTGTAGGCTGGACACCAAATGATCTTCATATTTGAATTACAAAACCAATGAGTTATCGTGACCTGCGGTATTCGCACATTTCCTAAGGTTAAATCACTATTCTGCTCTATGTAGAATACAGTGTTAGAGCCTTTATTTGATATCATATAACTCGCGCGTATTAGGAAGCCATATATTGCGAGACACAGGACTAGAGTTGCAAGTTCTATATGACGTGCAAGCGAATTAATGCCCTTTCTCTTGATATGTTTTAGGTGAAATGGGCAGAAGTTAGTGATTTTGATGGAGATAGATAGCTTGTGTTTACTGTTTACGTCACTGTCAAAACAGTGGCAATTATGAAATGCCTTCTGAAATGTTGTTATTTTGTTCAAACCTTAGTGTAGTAAATTCAACGTAATATTTCTCAGTTACGTTCTTTTTCACGATATTCACATTCCAGACCTCACTCGAAGCTTTCGAAAGACCTCAAATTCATTTTCGTACAATTGCATTCGAGTTTAAAAAAGGACGGAAGTCCACTCAAAAATTTGATTTTGAAAAATTGCGCCAATTTTTTTCTCGCTATGCTCACAGTGGAAAAAGATTCCGTGATGACTGCCTAATGATTTTTAGCTTCAACAGTTCGACATTCAACCATTCAATTTTAGGCGATATGCATATATATATATATCGTTTACACGTAAAATGCAACCTAACATGCGTGTCACGAACCCCTTGACTGATGATCTGGTGGTGCCTTTGGACGGCAAATCCGCTTCATGGCTATCAAAACCCTTCAATTCGGATGTTAGTAGGATTTTCTGAGGTAACCAATGCTTAGGGTTTGCATACACGTATTCTTGGTCAACCTAACCGACGGAGTGTAATCAAAACAAATCAGGATCGACAGAAAGTTCGCATGCTTATCTTGGCCTTGTTGGCTAGACTCACGAAAGAAATTCGCTTCTAATAGGTCAGCGTATGCAAGTCCAAAAAGTGCTCCTTTCAATGAGTTGCCCGTTTCTCGTCTATCTTACTACCACCCTCTGAATTCGTTGTTATGCTTCGTTAAATGTGAATTGGGTGAGTTACTCTCCATATTACTTTCAGACTACTCGGCTTGTAGGAATGATAAAACAAATCTGGACCGTCCGTTCAAAACAAATCTAATCGGACGTTAAATGATGAGAGAACATCCTTATTTAGCATTGCGTGGATGATCAGTTTTTCGTCCAATTCGGACACTTTGCCAATCGTCAAATCCAAAGAAAATCACAAGGGAATTAGTTTTTTCAAGCATCGCCTCCTGGACATTGTCGCTTGCTGATTATTTAGTACGCGCAAAGGCGTATGAGTGACAGTCAACCCGGTTTCCATTCCGGCCGTTCCAAAAAACCACGATTTACTGAAGGATGTCGGATAAAAATTCATTTCGTTTGTCCAATCTCCTTATGAGAGTAGCTGGAGCCAAATACATGACTGCGACGAGTTTACCACGAGACGTGTTGTTAGTCAGGGTTCCATCCTTTCACTGGTTTTCCTTCAGCTATGAAATTGACAGCATAATAGAAATCCCCTTATCCTGCGAGAATATTGACAGTGACATTTGCAAAAACAGGAAACTGCCTGATTTGGGATATGCATGCACCATTTTCTTGCTGAGTGAAGACTCAGTTAAGCTGTAGGTTTTCCTCGATAGTCAAACGAAAATCTCTGTATGTTTGGGATGTGTTTTGTACCTTCAAAGTAAGAAATGCTGTTGCAAGGATGAACTGGCTCGAAACTGAACCTCTTCCTTGCTGGGCAAGGATTAGTTGAGGTGAATAGATTTAGTTTATTGGGTAGTTGTATTTCATCAAATGATCGTGTATCGGAAGAAGTGTCTTCGCGCATACAAAAGACCCGATTCTTATTCACTCATTTGAGGCATTTGTGGAGCTTGCGTGACATCTGGTTAAAGTTAAGAGGTTAAGTGTACACGACATCAGTGACGTTGGTTGTGCCCTGCGGCCCAGCAAAAGATATGCAAAGACTTTTAATGTTTGAAAATCGTTCTCCTAGTAGAGTTGGTAGGATATGGTGGAAAAATGTTGGCCGTACATTACAGCGTAGGCATAGGCCTAGGATCTAGTCTTAAGAACAGGGACTGAATCAGGTCTTCTGATGACATAGAAAAGAAGTATGAAAAAATTAATCAGTTGACTAGCTAGTGTTGGTACAGTCAGACAAATGGATTGGGGTCCACGAGTTCCTTCCAGGAGACAACTGGAAACAATGTGCTATAAGTCGGTGGAGTTCTTGTATTCGAAAACCCTTTTTCTCTCTGGAATCCTTCAACTTGTGTTCGGTCTCTCACTGTTCCTCTTTTTTCTGATTTAAGTAGATGGTAGTGTGCGACAACAACTAAAGCCGGAACACGTAAGTTCAAGACTAACGGTTGTAAAAATTGGACTGAACTGAATTCCAGTGAAGTCGTTAAGCTGGTCTGAGGCTCTGTTTATAGCTTGCCTTATGGCAGGATAGAGCCATATACAGGGCCGAGTAGTGATCTAATTTGATACACCGGGACAGCGATTCAGAAATATGGAGGAGGACTGACGTAGCGTACCATTGTAACAAGAAAGCAGGGCCAGTGAAATAAGTAATTGGTGACCCAGTCAGACAGTTCGTATCAGCAGACCACTCAATGTCTTGAATGAACAACTTACCAGACCATCCTCAGGCTAGACCGGTTTTTTGTTTAGCGGCTTATCCATTGTCTGTTTTGGCTTTTTCCCTGGGGCCACCATGAAATTCTTCCTCATTAGTCGATTCCATTGTCTCGGTTGGCCGTTCATAATGGAGTTCCTAACCTAAGGCATCTTGTTGTCTACAGGGGTTCTGATGCAGTGTTCGAAACTCCCGATGAGGCTCCGTTTGCCGTCATCGATCTGTTTCCGGTTTATTAGGTACTGTTTCTCTGTTCGGTTGCCGTTGATTTATTGGCATGAGGGGTCAATCAAACCGTTTCAGATGTTTCGATGACGGTTTCCATTGCGCTTCCAAATTCGTATGTCCGGAAACACAACACGACAGAGAATTACCTAGGTCCTCAGGTAAAAATTTCTAGAATTGTCTGGAAAGAAAGATTAGATTAATAGGCAGCTCATCAATTTTCCGGATTTTGAAAAGCGCCATGACAAGTACAATTAGTGAATAATCAATAATATTCATCTAACGGTTTATAGGAAACATGTCAAAGGGATTTAGGTAATTATCACCGTTCTCGGAAGAAATGCGAGGTACTGATCCGTAACCTAATGAAATTTTTTTCAAAATGCATCTTTATTCGTGTTTTTTTCATTACGGAACTCGTAATCATCTTTGTCTCTTGGAAATGGTTTCAGTTAACAAAGAAATAAAGTACGTAGCCGGAAGGACGCCTCTCGGATGCTATATTCATAAGTAGAACATGTAATGTCCGTGCATGGACATAAGGGAACCAGACATAAATTTCACGGTCAGCCTATCGCATTGACGAAAGGAAATTATTCAATAATCATAACCGATGCCTCACTCGAAGGGCGAGACTTTCAAAATCTCCAAGCAATTTGCCGTCATAGAACTACGAGTTCAGTTACCGAACGACTGCGTTTGTGGACAGACACGAAGTACTTTGTTGATATAATGTATGATTATCAGTGCCAATGCAGACCACACGAATAATCGAAGAGCGGAGCGGATGATTAAACAGATTTGTGACTGGTTCCACTAGTCTACTGTGTAGCACGCCGTGTAACTAAGGCTGAGTATCTATTTTCGGCAGTGAATCACATTACTTAGTGGTTTTTGTTTTATCTGTTCCAGGCAGTTCTCAAAACCAAGAGGTTTCTTAATTTTCATGTGGCCTGGAGGCTAGTGTAAAGGGTTGCAAAATCGCTGTTTTCCATTTGCCATTACAGCCTCTGATTTTAGCCATTTATATCAATGCATTGGCATGAGCACGAATCACTGAAAGCAAGCTTCTTCCCCATCTTGTATGCTCCATAAGTCACTATTAAATTTGAAAATAATTTGGGACATCCATAACGCTCTGTCATACACGGGGAATATGTGTGAAAATCCCATCATCTAGATCGTTTGTTTAGTACTCGTTCCGATCGGGTTGCCTTGGCGTTTCTGAAGAAGAAATACAACGGTTTCCTTGTGACTCTTCCTGTTTAACTCTTGAAACTACGGCTTTTATGGTAAAGCCTTTGGCTTCGGCTTTTGACACAAACGAATTCAAAAGACTTGCTAGATCACTGCTGATCTGTATGTTGTCCGCGAACGGAGTTAACTTCAACTTACGCACTTTAACCTGATCAAGAACAAACAGAGTTTTCCGTCGAGAGTAAATCTTTCCCGGCATTTGAGTCTGTTAACCTGTCAGGTGAAATATTTTTACATCGTTTTGTTTTTTTTTTTTCTTTTGCCAAACAGCTCGCAACCGATTTGATATTTGCTAACTGCAAATAAATTGTTGCTGTAGGTCAAAGATCAGAATTATTTACCCGTGATGGAATGCCACAAATTCAAAATAAGTTGCGTTAAGTTTTTGTTTAGTGCTCGTCCACTTCCCTTTTAATCACCGCACCGAAGCGTCAGGACTGAATAATGTGGTCCGAGACCACTTCCCTGCATTTGGCTGGCGGTGGCCAAGTGGATGTGGTCGCGGCATTTTGACGTAAAGGTCGCGGGTTCGAATCCTCTCGCCGCCGGTCAACTTCCCCACTTGGCAGCCTTCTGCTCGCCGCTGCCCCCTTCCTGAAAAATGATATACATTACTATTTCATAAAGGAATTGAAAGATAAAAGATAAGCGTATCTTACCATAAAACTGATCGGTGACGAATGAGGTAGAAGCGATGTAAAATGAATATTCGTTTGTCGACAGTGAACAAGCGACTGGGTGGGACAGTTGTCGACTTTACAACTGTCACGTTGACGAAACTGCTTGTTCGGCCGGAGAGGAATCTGATTTTCAAGCTGTAACTTCCTTGATTCTAACATCTTTATTCATACATATATGTATGATGTAAAATCCGAAAACGTACAGCTGATTTGACTTAATTTTAGTCCCATGTAACCTTGAGAATTAGACCAATCATGATGGGTGAAAACTTGTTCAATAGGCGGTGTTTTCAACGCCTCAAATCTACATTAACATTTTAGGATTTCCTGCTGAACAAGCTTCCCAAAGATGTGTACAAGCCGAACAATTTGAACTTTTCCGCACAAACCAGTGCAAATCAGACGCAGAATATTATTCTTTCGAAACTCGATCGACGTCGTAAAGGTGTATTCGGTCCACCAATGGGCAAAAAGATGATTGTATTTGTGGATGATCTGAACATGCCCATTCGAGAGATCTACGGAGCCCAACCTCCAATTGAACTCCTTCGACAGTGGTTAGACCATTGGAACTGGTAAGAAATAACGTGATACTATGTGTTACAATTTTTGCGTGGTATGGCTGGCACCGTATGCGTTTGTCCAGTTCGCATTGTAAACTCGAACACCCACATGTATGTACACCCAAGGGCAAAGTTTTGTGCGCTTGGCCGTAAGGATGCACTCCAATCTCGACGATATTATCGTTTAGATGCACACGGGTCCGGCACGTGATCCTTATGTGCAGATTTTGGCCCTCACAATTGTGCTCTTGACTGAACACTCATTTCTGAATCTCTTCAGATCCTCTACTAGTTTCCGGGTAATATTTTGCCCTCCCTGGGCGTGTATCAGTCATGTCTCCTTCTTTCTCAACTCATAACCCATTAAGACCACCTTTGCAAATGATAGAACCCAACCAATGTAATGGCCACCCAACCAGAAGCGGCATACGAAAAGAATTATTCTTCTGAAGCCCCACCTGGTTGATTTGACCACAAGTTCACGCCCTAAATGGGCGAGATTAAGATCAAATAGGTAGCAAACAATGTATACAGGCCAAATGGAAACAGGGTCTGTTTGCCCAAGGATTCTACATGCGACATTCAATTGTAATGACTCCACATTTTCGACCCCTTGTGCCGATTTTGCACCACATGAGTTGCTAATCTCGTGTGTAATTGCTCCAGCTAAGTACTGACAAAAATTCATCTGGTCTGGCATGCATACACGCTCCAGAACTATTATTTTTCACACTCAGCTTCTCCGGATAATAAATTCGTTGGCATGCAACACTCCGAGAAACTTTGGAGTAAACTGACAGTTGCATAAAGATAGTTGTTTTAAGCTTTCTAAAATAGCTGATGGGAATAGTCCCGACTAATGATAGAGAATGATGAGCGTGGTATGCAACAGGGCAGGCAAACATAAGGAGCAATGGGTAGCCCTGAATCCTTTGTTTGTCATTGAAATTTTCGTAAATCGTAGGTCACTGTAGCTCACCGCAGAGAGCATGGGCTCTGAGAGGAACATGATGAGATGACACCTTTTGGTGCTTATTTTCATTACCATGGTTTCAACAACATCCAGAACACAACGAACAAATGCTGAATGAACGAAGCCGTTTACTGAACTTCGTTATTTGTTAAATTGATCCAACTGTAAAGTGTCAGAACATCATTCGGTTTTGTAACTCTACTGGCATTGCACTTGTCTCACAAATGCGTGATGTAGAATCCCGTCGAGGTCGAAGACTGTTCAAAGTTAGATTAATTTGACATTTGTCGAGATATATCAAATTGATCTTCATCATTGGTATTGCGGCCTGATGCTGACAATTTATTTTTTATATGTTACGAAAAATGTTCGTCAGAAAGCGATGCCTATCCGCACTCGTCACGTTCATCAAGTCTTGCTGATCCAGTCCAATCAGTCGACAATGAAACAACCAAATAGTGTATATTTAAGCAAAAGTATCTTAGTCGTTTGCATTCTATTCGGCATATACGAAATCCAGTTAATTTTTCTCGCACTTTTGCAAGCGACTGAAGTGCAGTTGTTACAAAGCAAATCACATGGTCTTCGTAATTTGGCACCATTGTCTACAAATCTAGAACTCATACATCGTAAATCCATTCAACACAGAAGTTCAGACGAAAGTGATTAGTTCTACTGAAATAGCACATTCTTCAGGTGATGACCAAGAGCGACGTCGATATATTGTCGCTCTTCTCCGTCCGTTTACGTCTTGTTTAACAAACAAATTTACACTAACAATCCAGCTAGTATGACAAGATATGAAGGTGAATAGAATGTATGCAAAGCACTAGGTTGCTACGTCCCCATGCCATCTAGAAGTGTCAAGTAGATGCAAAATAAGAATTCATACTACCTATGACGTTTTGTTACTGTTTCTGAGGATCAAAAACCAAATGCGGATTATTGATTATGGGCGAATACGAGGCATTGGATACAAAACTTATCACATTTGCGGCCTATTATTGCCGTGAATTCTGTATGCCCTTTTACTCGCATAAAGTCACTTTTGTTTTCGCTTTTCACACCCCGGATTTCTGACGATCAGTCTCAAACTTCCCCATTTTCTAAATTTCATAATTCCTAAATTGGCAAAGATATCTCTCTTATGTTACTACTCATTCGGCTAATGGGAAATTTTAGTGAAATTTTGTAATTCCAGTGCCGTGGAGCAAAAGGCCGAATTTCGACCTCAACACGGACGGCTTTTTTTGCTAATCTCCAAGCTTTCTAATCCAGTCTGCTTATGTCGTTGTCTTGATGAACGTAGGCCATGAAAGCTGTAAGAGCTAAACAACCTAGACATGACCGCTTAATCTGATAGTAAAAGCTTCAGCAGTGAAGCGACTGAATGACGCGTGGAAGACGCTAAATGATCCATCTCGCCTTAGTGTTTGAACCGTATTGACTGCGAGGGGTCGGTATGGCGCTGGTTAACGTCTTGATAATCCATCTGAATGGCCACTTAGTGCAATGCTCTTGACCTCGGTCGGACAGACGCCTGGTTATTCTGCCGACATGTTCCGCTTCACAGTAACAGGGACAAGAACAAATACAAAACTGTACAACTTTTAAGTGGGTGCCATGAAGATATGTCATTCCTAAATTTGGCTAGTTCAGTATTCCACCCAAAGGCTTTGTCCTGTCACTAATATTTGGTGGTCTTATGCAGACAGAACTTATCGTTCTTAGACGCTTAGCTCCCTGATACTACTCTTAAAAATGTCTCTTCAGTTTGCGCCAAATCAAGCAAATCCAGTTTGGATGTTGTCAATTTTATCGTCCACCAGAACACTGAATCCACAAAATCCATTCAGTGTGCTTTCCTAAATTTTTCACTCGTGTTTCGCCGTCCATCCTCCTTCACAAGCTGGAAATGTCCGATTATCCTTAACCTGGTATGTATTAGTAGCAGGAAACTGAATGTTTAGTGAAATAATTCACTCACCATGTGATTTCATTGCTCAACTGTCCATTAAGAAACCATGGAAGCACTGTACACCTGTTTCATCCTTGTTAGGAATCATTAGCAGCGCACATCCATCGCGCCCGAACTGCGATGCGAACCCGAAAGGAAGGATTCTGAGTCGAATGCCTTAGCCAGGGCGCTGCTACCGGGCAGGGTCTCGACGATATTTGAACTTCACCACCTATCCGTCACTGATCTGCACGGCCACGGGCCGCGAGTGCACAGCAATGGACCCCTACTGATAGACGACTTCTCTGCATGTAGCCTAAATACGACGAAAGCTTTGGACATGACTTACAGAGCTTGGCTACTTGGTATTGGTTAGTAGTAGGAGATTGAATGTTCTAATGAAATAATTCACCAAGCGATATCATCGCCCAACCCAGCACTAACAAACCTTGACATATCTGACTGCTTCACCAACAGAACGATCTGGCCGAAACTTAGCAGCAGGGCTGGTAAACGATTCAAGAATTATTCAAGTTGTTCTTTCTCCCTTTTTGTTTCTAAAGTACACTAGCAATCTAGCAGTTAGCTCTCCCGATCAGGTATTCAGATACATTAATGATATTACTTTCTGTCGACCCCAAGCTGGAAATGATTATTTCCTCAACTTGACCAGCAACTTAAACCCAAATGTACGATTTCCCTAATCATGCTCCTCCAAACCTCAATTAATCAAAATCTGTGTAGTTTCCGTTCACAGTTTCCAGTTTACGCACTAACTAGAGTAGATTTCCTCAAATGCTTAAAAATCACTACCGACAAAAAATTGCGCTAGTTGTCTCATATTTAGAACTGTCTAGGAAACAGAAGACTGACCCCCAGCATGAAGAGGCAGAGACACTTCGGAGAAGTTTGCCCAGCGATCCTTTAACTCGCCGGTCATTTCGGTTAGCTTATGCAAGCAAAACTGCAGAATTCTTCAACGGATCTTGTCTGTCATCAGTTGTTTCCTATACTGCTGAAAGGACTATCTAACAACCTGACAGTATAAAACTATTTACTTGTGAAAGGCCTGCCCATTTGATTCCTTTGACTATTCACTCTTTTGTCTCAATGTGTACCGCACCAGCCATCATAGATATCTGTAGAAACTCAACCGTTCCTTACACAGGTTGAATTCAAATCAGTTATGGCGTAAATTAGCTGACGACTTAAAAAACCGTTCACAAGAAAACGCAAATTTTATTAAAAAATTTTACCTTGTGTATTTTGATGAGGTAAAGCTGCAGTCATTTTCGACTGAAATGCGGAGATCTGTATATAAGGTATTTGCAAATACAAGTATAATGCTGCTCTAATTTGTTCGTCACAACCCAATGCCTTGCGTGTATGAGGGATATACTGTCACAACGAGACTACATCTTGACGTGGTGTGACAGCTTGCGGGCCTCAATGATCCAACGAGCTACACAGGATGGCTTATTTCAAGCCGAAGATCCAATCATGCCTGGAACGTCAATGGGTAGAGGCCTGACGAAGTAGTCTTCTGCTCCTCCAAATCGGAGTTAGCAGCTGAGTCGGAAAAACGAATGGAGGAATAATTGATCCAAATAGATGGGCTCCCACTCAGCTGTGTCCCGCTGCCTTGCGGTCAGGTTCTTGTCAGAACCAAAGGCTTTGGATGAGAACCGTAATCGTTCTTCTGCTTAGCGGCTGGACTCCCTAGCAGTACCCGTCCATTATTCCCCATGAGTTTCACGCCTACAAATAATTCCATACTGCATCGGTCGTCGTGCAGAATAAACAGGACCGCGCTGCCCATTACATCGAACGCAGCGGGGGTGGGTAATGATAAGTATGCTACTGCTCAGAGTTTCCTCTCTTCTATTCAACCTGTCTCTTCTGTCTCCAACCCAATCTGTTTGCCCCTTCTGCCCACCCATAGTATCTCCATTGATAACACGCCCGATACTCGCAACGGTTTATTGTCAAGTAGTGTAGTAGGTGGTTTTCAGTCTGTTAGCTCACATTTTCTCAAGCGTCGTCAGCCTCTGAATCTGGGTTCCTTCAATGTGCGCACTTTAATGCAGGCTGGCCAAAAGGCGTGTTTAGCTCTGACAGTGGACTCACTTTCGATTGATGTCTGCTGCGTGAGTGAAACACGAATTCCCGATTCGAGTGGAGTAGAGTAATTCAAGTGACTGCGCCAAATGTCTCGTCAAGATATTTCCTTCGCACTTCAGGAGACGAAGCAGCTCGAGCTGTGGGTCAACGTGGTGTAGGAATTGTCTTGAGTGAGAAAGCCGAAGCTGCCCTTTTAGAGTGGATCCCAGTCAACAGTCGCTTGTATGCCATGAGACTGCAAGGATCAGTCGGAGTCCAGAAGGACAGAAGAGTCAAGCGCAGTTTATTTGTTATCTCGGCATATGCTCCAACAGACTGCAGCACTGACGTGGAGAAAGACGAGTTTTACGATGACCTCGTTACTCTAGTTCGGAAGAGGAAAGGCTCTGACATTGTAGTGGTGGCAGGTGATTTTAATGCACACGTTGGAAAACTGAGTGCATCGCAGTCCTGTTTAGGTGGACGACGCACCTTGCCTGCACAAAGAACAGATAATGCAGAAAGATTTCTCCAGTTTTGTGCAGACGATCGGTTGTTCTTCTCTAGCACGATTTTCCGACACAGTTCGCGTCGCCCAGCGACATGGCATTCTAACTCGGCGTGTAGTCTGAATCAGACTGACCATATCGCAGTTAGCTACCGTTGGCGCGGTCCTGTCCAGAACTGTAGATTGTACTGGACCACGTACGTCGAATCGGACCACGCGTTGGTTTTAATGCGATTTTTACTTTAGCTTAACGGCGATCGAAGAAGGCCGCAAACCCGATTGGCTGTCGAAAGTCTGTCTGATTCGGCTGTTCGCAACATCTATTAGCAGAAACTATGTGAAAAATTAACAAATCCGACGAGCAACAAAGTAGACGAGCAATGGGATCAAATTAAGCAGGTTAGGCATTTGCCTGTGGTCCTAAATCTAGCGTTCATCAAGGAAACTGAATCTCGCAAGGGTCGTTGGGTCTAATGGAGCATAAACGCCAGCTGCCTATCAACAAAGAGGTGAATAAGGTGCTTCAACAGTTGCAGCGTCAGCCTTTAGAATAACCGCGAAACCGGTGGGTTAAGGTGGCCGAAGTGATGGAGGAAGGTTCCGCTTCAGTCAAAGACTGTTTAAGCTTATACGCGACAACGGTGGGCGGCGAACTTCGGTTAGTGAAGTCGTGTGCGATAGGACTGGAGAGCTCATACATGGTAACCAACAAGGGCTGGATCATTAGGAGGAGCATTTGAAGAATCAGTCTGGCTAGCCACACGCTAATGTATTTAGTCCGACGTCTGGAGCTGTGAATCCCAATGAAAGTGGAAGTGGAGTCGAGTATTTGGCCTTTGAAGAGGGGAAAAGCTGCCGGTCCCTATGACCTTCCCCCAGTTCTTTTCAAATTGGGTGGAGAAGCTCTAGTGAAATACCTTGCTTATTTGCTTTATCATATTTAGAATGAGGAGCGCATTCCGTCATCGTGGGGCGAGTCACTGATTGTACCCATCTTCAAGAAGGGTACTCAGAGTGACTGCAACAATCATCGTGGCACCAGTTTGATTACGATAGTTACTAAGGTGTTAGCTTTGATAATGCTGCGTCGTTTGACACCGATTAGCGAGAGTAATATCCGCGAACAGCTGGTCGGATTTCGGCTAGGTCGAGGTTGCATCGATCAAATATTCACTCTCCGACAGATACTCGAAACGCGCCACACGCACCGCCGCCCTACGATCCCAGTCTTCCTCGACTTGAAAGGTGCTTTCGACTCCGTGGATCGATTAGCACTACTCAGTGCTCTCCACCGGAAGGTTATGCCAACGAAGTTCGTGAACCTGTTGCAAGCATTGTACTCGCATACCTATGGTCGCGTTAGGGTATACGGTGAATTGCCACGTTCATTAGAAACGACTAGTGGCGTTCGACAAGGGTGTCTCATCTCTCCATTCTTGTTCAACTTCGTCATGGAAGGTGTTTTAGGAGGTCTTATGGATGTAGGATTCGAACTGGGAAGTTGAGGGAAGCTATGTGATCTAGATTGCACAGATAACGTTTTGTGCCTTTCCGAGTCTGCGGTCCATCCACAACGGGTAATAGATAGATTGTCAAGGTTGGTCGCTCGGTGTGGCATGTGCTTCGCACCTTCAATGTGCAAAGTGCTGTTGCAGGACTGGACGAAAGCAGCGCCGAACTTGATACTGGATGGAGCGGATTTAATGATTGTGGACCGTTTCATTTACCTTGGTGACTGCGTGTCGATAGATGGTAGCTCGGGATTGGAGGTAAGTATGCGTATATTCAAGGCTCGAGCAGCTCACGCCGGACTGAATCACTTGAGGCGTCGGTCTGATATTTCGCTGAATTTGAAAGGCCGTGTGTACTGTGCTGCAGTGCGTTCAGTTCTGTTGTACGGTTGCGAGACGTGGAATATTCGTGTGGGCGATGTTCGTCGGTTGGAGGTTTTCGATCACCGATGTCTGCGTAGTATGTCTAGGATTGGATGGAGTGATCGGGTGAGTAATGTGGATGTCAGGAATTAGTACTAGGTGCCCATCCTGAGAATACCTTGTTTTATCGTATGAAGCTTAGTAGAATACGCTGGTTGGGTCACGTACTGCGTATGGTGAACACTCATCTACCATACTTTGCCCCATTTTATGTTCCTCCCAAACAAGGGAAGAAGCCATTTGGAGGTCAACAGATGACGCGGCAACGCGGGATGAGAAACTGTACAGCGAACTTAGGTAAAGTAGTTGTCTCACGTCTTTGTGATTGCGGTCCGAAAGACCCGTCAATTAGCTGGTCGGAAACACCGAAGAATATGGCAGTGAATCGTGAAAAGTGGCGATCGTGTTGTCAATTCATATCGAATCAGAATGATTGAAAACACGTGCGTTTGTACAGTTAGACTGTGTTTCGTGTGTTGGCCACAGCGGCGTCTTATCTTGTCCCACCTGTGGAGGTCCACGCCCTGTTCCTTTTGGATATTCACTCTTTTTATGGAAACGTGTAACTCTGGGGAAAAGACAGTGCTCAGTGAGGCTTGGGCTGCTGTTTAATGCTGATCGATGATGATGATGATGATGGTGATGATGATGATGAAGGATACAGCTGTCTCTTCAGGTATGCTCGTTTACAATTTTAAATTTGTTTGCGGTGCATCATTGCGTAAGACTACCGGCGTCAAACCGATAAACCTGAGGTGGACCTAACATCGAAAATGCCGTCATTAAACCGTTTGACTTCTGCGTATCTTGCTACCTATGTAGAGATGCAGATATCACGTGTTTCTTTATCTTACGTAAGCACCACATACAGACTAGTCAACTTCTTACGGCCTAAAATACTTATCTGAGCGCCAGAACATATTCAGTTGCCGGACAGTTTTGACGATTGCGCTCTGGTGACGATATGTGCCGCGTAGAGTGGACCGCTGACGATCAGCCTGAGGCATGTTCACCCCTGCAATTATGAATTGAAGGACGTTTTATATCCGTCACAAAAAGAACATCGTCAGTTCAGAAATGATAAATCTAAATGAAAGCAAAACATAGCAAGCTGCTAAGATATGAAAACTGGGGATACTCTAGAGTCTTATTGTCGAAACAACTAAGATTGACAGAAGTTCAAGAAGGCTGATTCTAAGATGGTCTTCCGGGGATGAGTGTCGAAATGGAAGTTTACTGCGAAATCATTAAGTAAAAAGAACAAACTTTCAGGAGGACAACGCACATCCCTCTCGTGCGAGAGTTCTTACCGTAAGACCAGCGGAATAAGGTGTCCTCGATGGCCGTGTGGGTTCTCGGATCAGATCCCAATCAGAAACTGAAGGTACTAAGCATAACATCAACAATGTCCTCATAATAATGCTCGAAAATACAAAGGAGTTTCCAATCCCAATACTGATTACACACGGCACGCGTGACCGTATTGGGAGGGGCATACACCCTACCCACTAGGATTTACTATACAGACCAGGAGCCCCGAAAATTGGAGTAGCATGAAGCCACATATAAGGTATCGACAGGTCAGGTGTGTTTACTTTCACTGGGATTCGGCTAATCATCATACAAATGTGTGTGATTGTAGTAAACAGAGAAACACCAAGTTAGACGGAACGGTCTGTGAACGAGACGGAAAGAAAATCGGCAATCTATCACCTGAAAAGTGAACATCCACAGACATGCAGTTTGCTTGTTTGTCCTATGCACACACCCAGTGAACAAATTCACAGTGCAATCTTGATTATCATGGTCATCATTCGCACGTCGATGAAGATCCAGTTAATCCGAACAAAATCAGAGTGATTTGAGTTCAGATCGAACCTCACAAACGATGGTATCAATTTTTATTAGGCCGGTCAAATGAAGTATACTGAACTGTATCCACTCGGACCAAAGAACATGAACACAATAGACTTGGCACAGATCTGATGCTGATGAACAACATAAGATGAATTGTGTAGTTTTGAAATTCTGGTTATTTAAAAAAAAACACTAAAGGATAGGAGCTCGGTATTCACATTGACCTTGGTGAACAAAATTTCACCCTGACCAGTTTGCATGATCGAGTGAAAATTGGGGGCCATCGTTTGTGAGGTTCGATCTGAACTCAAATCACTCTGATTTTATTCGAATTAACTGGATCTTCATCGACATGCAAATGATGACCATGATAATCAAGATTGCGCTGTGAATTTGTTCACTGGGTGTGTGCATAGGACAAACAAGCAAACTGCATGTCTGTGGATGTTCACTTTTCAGGTGATAGATTGCCGATTTTCTTTCTGTCTCGTTCACGGACCGTTCCGTCTAATTTGTTGTACTGTAGGGAATTTGGATGGGGGAATCGCTGAGTGTGTAGTTTATTTAATGTCTGGTCTATGGCCTGCCTGAACAAAGTGAGACTGAGGCCGATCTAAGCAAGACACATGTAGTGACTCGTCTTGAAGCTCGCCAGTTACGTCACCACAGGTCAAGCAAAACTCTGCTCGTCGTTAGCTTGAAGGATGATCAGTTAGGATAGGTCTGACACAGAAGTTAAGTGATTGTCTTAAGTTCGATATTTAAGTGAAGCTGAGATTACCCCATCAGTATTCACCGCCATATTTTCTTCGCTGTCGGGAATCTTGGTACCACACTAGTTCACCGTTCATCCAGCTGGTTCTGTATTTCTTCTTTGCCCGTGTGTTTGGCAAGGCAATGTAAGTTGAGCATCTCGAAACTGCCTCGTGGGAATGGATTGCGGGACTGAGCGAAAAAAGATTCACTGAACGCGTAGTGTGAATTCCAAATTGGTAAACAACGTAGATCAGTTTGCAAATTTCTCCCGGACTTATGTATAGTTTATTGACTGCTACCGTAGTTTTAACCAGTTCGTGTCGGATCCAGCTCATTGTGCATAAGTGACTGAAAAACTGCGCAAACTAATGACCAAGGATCCCAACTCAAAAAAAAATGAAAGACAACGCGTCAAGTCTTCCATTTCTTACAATGGTATATATGTGTAAATAGCAATTCTGTCTCCATCGGTTACTCCTGATGGTTCAGTGATAGAAGTTGTGGTGATTGTGCGCGTGTCACGGGTTCAAATCCTTCTAACTGTCGACATTTCCCCATCCCGGAGTTGGATGCCATCCCTTCCGTGAATTAATGTAAACTGCACTGTAATTAGCTCTTAAAAGGGGTAGAAAGATTAATATTATTATTTTTGGCCATTATTTTAGGCCGTTCAATTCAGGTTGGGCTGAATGTGTCAGTGTCTCATTCAATTCATTCCGAATCGGCCAGATGTTTCTTTATCCGGTACTTTCAACCAGAATTCAAATTTTCTTGGCCATCATAAACGGTTAAAATTGAGCTCTTCTGACAGAGGTAT
Source organism: Fasciolopsis buskii (assembly GCA_008360955.1). NCBI lineage: Eukaryota > Metazoa > Platyhelminthes > Trematoda > Plagiorchiida > Fasciolidae > Fasciolopsis > Fasciolopsis buskii. Next base: position 34,189 of record LUCM01001569.1, read on the forward strand.
GTTAAACAAAATGTGTTTATCAAGTCAAATGATCCAACTATGGGCTCGTTCATATCAAAACCGTCAAAATCTGGATGTAATAATATCTTTTTCTTCAAAATTTCAGGTATGATCTCAAGACCAACGAACCCATTCGGTTGATTGATTTGATTTTCATCGGGGCAATGGGTCCTCCGGGCGGTGGACGGAATCCAGTCACGCCAAGATTTTTACGGCACTTAAATACAATCACAATTAACGAATTTGAAGATGATACCATGAAAACCATATTCACTCGAATTATGGATTGGCACATAGTTACGCGGTAGGTTGTTCAAAACGAGAATCGTTAGTGCTTCGCTAAATCAAACCAGAAAACCATCATTTTTCGTACTTTTCCTGCTAATGTAAAATATCCGAACACAGACACACAAATAACGAATATTTTCCAGCTGTTTTACTACTCTCTCTCTCTCTGACCATCGAATAACTCTCGCGTTTTCTTGTATTAAACCCATTTACAAATTCACGGACAAGGAAGAAAGAAAATCGAAAATTTGCCACTTGCAACTCAATCACGCACAGAAGTTGAGTTTGTGTGTGTTTGTCACACAAGCGTACTTGGCAATAGAAATCCTCAGCCCGATTATGGCCATCGAGATCATCATGCGAAAACTGACGAAGACTTAGCGGAATGCGGAAAACGAACGGCATAAGTACATATCAAATTGCACTTGCTGATTTCAGCTTTCATTTGAAAGAAAAACTATCTAAGCAGATTTGTATTCACTTGAGTCAGAACATTGGAATCGGTTTAAACGAAGTATCAAAGAACCACGTAAAATGGATTGAGAGTCTCCAGAGTTCGGATGGTTGTGAAAATACCAAAGGGTATGAATGACGGTGGTGTTTTACCCGCTTCACATCGGCTCATTCCGTACAGCCATCCCTTGAATCCGGACTCTGGGTTTTGATCTGTGAGACTCAAAAGTTATCACTTTGAACTCGGGCCTGATAAGCTGAAGCCAGCAAGGTTTAACCCAGTCAACTAAGCTTGTCTACTGAATATTAAGGTTATAACAAGGACAGACTGAAAATGTGTTCATCAATCTGACTTCTGTAGGAAATAAAGATCAAATGGACGAATGAAACTGTTTCCCAACTTGCAACATAACAAATAGGGTTGCGAGACTAAGTAGGTATCACTAGAATCTGGTTCCACCGGGGGAGGCATAAGGTGAAATGGATGATTTGTCAGAACTCACAACGCGGTCGGATGTGAGGATGAATTTACAAGCAAAGTGCTGCATAGGTCATTGTGCGTATCACGGACAGGTAGTTGTCATGGAGGACAAAAAATGCGTCAGTTTCTGCAATTGGATTTCCTATGCACTATTGCTAGAAGGTTGTACGAGCGTTATCATGACATCGTCCTCATCAGTGAACATTTGTGCGCGCTCTTTGACTGGCAGCGCTACAATTCTGTCATCCTATTTGGTTGTTCTGTTGTCGGACACTTGGTTCCACCATGTCCTTCGTTCGCCGCTACACTCGTTCGGAATTACTTTTGTTCAAAAACCGTGTCGTTTCTCAACATGGACTGAGATCATGCATTGCTACACCTCAACGATCTTCTCATCGATCTAAAAGAGACACTCGTGCTGGCTGGCAGGCAGCCTTAAATGCACCCTTCCAGCCAAGATGTCCATTTCGACTTTGTTGAGTACCGTTTGCTGTTTGCGAAAATGTCGGACCTGTTCCTCACACTTCAATCACCGATCCATGTTCGCACTTGCATCATTTACATAAAAGAATCGTGGCTGAACCCGGAAATCGTTGATTCACTCGTGTCGATGGACAGTTTCAGACTCCGTCGTCGGTAAAGAATTTCGAACATGAAGAAGACTGAATGCGGTATGGCAACGTACATAAACTTCTTCTGGTCAGGCAAGTCCGAAGTTCTTTATACGTACGCGCTAAAAGGAACTGACTGTCTCGTAACACAGTGTCATCCTAGGTTTTCTCGCCATACAAGCACTATCATAACCAATTTATAAATTACCCCTTTTAGCTCGCAACAAAATACCGCATCTTTTTTCAACTCTTTTCTAGTGTTTATTGTCTCTCTTCTTGAAGATAATCTGCATATCGTTGTAGATGATTTCAATCATGCATGGACCCCACCACTGACTATGTTTGACTTGGCTGACTTCTGCGTTTCTCCCATCAGAGGCGGCTCCTTTTTATATAGTGTTATTAATAACCACTATGATTTATTTTCCCTGAAACTGCGTGCTTCAATTTCAAGTAGTGATCATTGTCGGGTCTGGTAAGGCCCACGATACACTCAAGGTCAGCTTTCCAATCCTTGAAGCGAACAAATCAAATCCGAGTTCGCCTCCGTAACCTTTCACACAACAAATTTATTCTTCTTCAGAAATCTCTTGCGCTCGCATCTACCTGTTTCTCTTTTGAACCCCTACCCAATGACAATGTCAAACTTTTCACAGAGATGGTCAACGCAATCTTTGATATTTGCTGCCCCTCAGAAACACGATTCGTCTCAAATGGCCATATTTCCACTCAGAATCTAAAATCTCTAAGAAGACGCAAGGAGCCCTTCTATAAATCTAATAATAACTCACGTGTGCGGTACATTTCCAACCTAATAAATGCTGAAATCAAACGCGTCGACTCTACATTCGCCAGCCAACTTCTGAGTGGTAACAACAATCGATTCCTATGGCAAGGCGTTCGACTGTTGTGTTGGAAGAAAAAGAACAATACGAAAACTCCTGCGAATGTCGACAGCATCAATCGTGTTTTCATCCATCTTTCCAATTATACCTCGGTCATATTTGGACAGGGTGGTGATACGACAGTTACAAGTTTTTCTAGAGAAGAGGTGCTCGACCTTCTCCGCACCACTAAATTTACCACAGGGGTTGGTCCTGACAGTCGGTCTTCAGCTCTTTTACGGCATGGTGCAGTCCGATGCATTTACTTCCCTGAATAAATCATCATTAACCTCGTCTTCTATCCCTGACTGTTTCGAAAAACGATGATTTTCAAAGTCCTTTCAACGACCTATCTTCCGTTTATGATTTATCTGCACCAGTTGGTTTAAATCTCAACGCATCCAAATGTTTCGAATGTCTGTTCTCTCTCTCTCGGTCAACCTACCAATCCGAAACATCTTTCATCAACTCAGAAACACTTACCAGGATTGATTCTGTGAAATATCTAGGAGTTATTATTGATAAAAAGTCTGAAGTGGATATCTGACATTTCCATCCGTGGACAGAATCTCCGACGAGTCATTTCAAATCAAGAAGCTTCGACACTACAAGGGGAAACAAAGCACCATCTCCTGTGATATACATCATTGTTTTTCCAACGATTCTTTACTGTTCTCCTGTTATTTTCCCGGTTTACCTAGAAAAGACTTTAGAGTTCTTCGCCGGGGGCTATTAATTATTAACCGTGTGTCCTTCACACCACTAACTGAGTTGACCTTAAATCTATGTGATCAACACTTATCAGCATGTGAGAAATTTGCTTACAAAATTCTCTCTGATCCCACGCATTCTCTGCACAACGATCTTTCACAATGTCGCTCTCATATTTCCACACGATCCGCTTTTCTTTCGATACCGTCTAGACACAATATCTACAGGAACTCCACTGTCTCATATTTAGCACGAATTTTGACAAATCGTGACCGGCTTTAAGCCGAATTTCTGAGCAACCTATCATAATATGCTATGATTATTCCTCGATGAGTTTTTATATTATTCACGTGGTGAGGAGTGTATTTTCATTTTATTTATTTATTTATTTTCCTGTTTTAATTTTAACTTCACGTTTTTGACTGAAATGCGATATAATTTATTGTCTATAAAATATTGTCTATAAAATATAAAATACAATACAACTAGCGTTCAGCCTTAAACAGCAAGGAAAGCCTCACTGACCACTGCCTGTTCCCACAGCCGCATGTTTCTATAAAAAGGAGTGAATATGCTAGAAGAACAGAAAGTGGACCTACACAAACGGGGAAAAAAAAAGAATGCCGGAGTAGTCAACACGTGAAAACAGTCTAAATTTACAAAGGCACAATGTCAATCATTGTGATTCGACAGAAAATGAAAAGACAAACGCCATTGTTCATATCCACATCCTTCAGTATCTCCAGCCAGGACCCAAACCACGAAAACCTGAGACACTTACTTTACCTAAGTTCGCTGTACATTTTCTCATTCCAAGCTGCCTACGTCATATGCTATTTCCATATGGCTTTCTTCCACTACGTGGGAGGAAAGCAAAATAGAGAACAGCCTGGTAGACGAGCGTACGCCGTACGCAACACGTGAACTAACCAACAATAATTGGCTAAGCTCCATCAGCGTGATAAAAGGTTTTTCACGACCGGCATCTGATACCAAGAATTTCCCTCGCCTCTACACCAACTCCCACCTCAGTCGCACTAGTCCAATCCTGCGGATACCAACCCGACATCGATGATTCCCGAAACACCTCCAGGTGACCGAACATTTCCGACAGGCATACTCCATGTCCCACAATTATACGTCCGAACTGAGCGCACTATGGCACTGGTACACAAGATCCTTTCACTTCAGTAAAAAATATCAACTCGACTCCACGAGCGCTTCAAGTCCAGCATTTAGCCACTCGACCCCGATATACGCTTTTTAACCTCTAATCGTCATACCCACCATCCTTCGTCACATAAGCTGCCAAGAATGAGTGAAAACGGTCACATTTGGTTAGTTCCTCTCCATCCAGTATCGCGTTCGGTACTATGTCGTCCAGCTTTGTAACACCACTTTGCACTTTGGAGGTACAAAAGCACATGCCCAAACCCAGCTACAGTCACCACAAGTCCGTCTAGTGCATATTTTGCATGGTTCTCAGATGTGAACAGGTACACGACGCCATCTGCGTAATCTACATCACACGGCTTTTCTCAATTTTCCAGTTCAAACTCTACATCCTGGAGACAACCTAAAGAGTACTCCATTATCTCATCCATGACAAAGTTGAACAAGAAAGGAGAGATGGAACACCCTTGACGAACGCCGCTAGTCGTTTCGAATGAATTTGGCAGTTCACCGTATATTTTTACGCTACCACAGGTCTGCACATACAATGCTGACATACTACTCCGATCCACAGCGTCGATCGTTCCTTTGAAGCCCAGAAGGAGTATGATCGTAGGGCAGCGGTGTGTTTGTGTGGCGCATTTCCAGTGGCTACCGAAAAGTAAAAATCTGGTCGATACAACCTTGCTTTGGACCAAATCCGACTTGCCGTTCGCGGATTTTACTCTTTCGAGCCAGTGTCAAAGTGCACAGCATAATAGAAGCTAAGATTTGAGTAACTACTGAAATTAAACTAATGCCACGACGATTGTTGCAGTCACTTTCTGTTCCGTTCTTGAAGTTAGCTGCACCCAATGACCCGGTTCTCGATAATCAAGTGCGCTCCTCGTCCGAAATATAACGAATCAAGGAGGCAAGTGATTTATTCAGAGATTCTCCATCCAATTTGAAAAGAACGGAAGGAAGTTCGTGGGGATTGCCAATTTTCCCGTCTTCATCAGTTGAACATTTGACTCCACTTCCACCTCATTTTGGGTCAAGGGGTACCTCCCAAGGGTTTGCAGCAGCGGAAGTCGACCTAACTTCATTGGCTTGCAGCTAGTTAGACTGATCCTTGAAGTGCTTGGCCCAACCGTCCAGTCTTTGGAGTCTACCACGGATGAGCTCTCTATTTCTGTTGCACACGACTTCACTAACTGAAGTTTGCCAGTCATCAGTGTCACGCATAAGCTTAAACAGTTTCTGACTGTTACTTGAAGCGGCTGCTAATTCAATTTCATTGGCCACCCCAACCCATCATTTTCACAGTCATTCTTAAGATTTATCGCCAATTGACGCCGCAACTGTCGACGCATCTTATTCATCTTCTTGCAGTTAGGGATCTGACGCTTTCGTTTTGCTTGGATCAGATCTGGAGTCTTTGATTAACACTGGGTTTAGGACCACAGGTGAAACCTGCTGCCAAATGGATAGTCTGTGTCGATCTGATTCTAGCATTTAACTGCATTATTGCTCGTCGAGGGTCTTAGTTTCTGTTCGGGGCTTGTGCAAACAGACGAATCAGACGGACGTTCTGTGACCAACCTGGGTTTCCGGTCTGTCGATTACCACTGAGCTGCGGCAAAAGCCCAATAAACTGTCGCATGGTTCGATCCGATGTACTTGGTACAGCACGATCTACAGTTCTGGACCACAACGTTTTAGTAAATAGTTTTTGTCTTGTCTCAACGCCAAGGTTGAGAACTGCTTGCATTTTTGGTCCAGATAGCAACTAGCAGAATTGGTGGCAGGAATGAAGACGACCGAAAAAACTAATGGAACCTGGCAAACTAGAAGACATCAGCATGATCAAATAGGTATATGCCCTCTAACTCTGACTAAGAAAGGGATGCGTTTTGACCAAACCGAGACCGTTTATTTATTTTGCTTGATGATGCAAGATGGGATTCGAGATAAAATAGTGAAAACCAACTGATCAGTCTTGAGACAGCGAGAGATTTCTTTTTGAATTTCGTCACAAGCATAACCCTGGTAATGTCAAAATTAAACAGGAAATGCTGAGAACCACTTATCAGTCTTTGAGGTAACCTCTGACTTGTTATTGTAAACTTCGGAAGTACTCACAGATCGGCATGCTTGATGCAGGCTTTTCTTCGCGATATATGATCAGCCTATGATGCAACGAAAAAGGAAGATTGCGTCACTTAGTGCTATTAACTGAGTAAGAGATGGTGGGGAACCTCCAAAATACATTTGGAAGTATTAGGAAAGGTGATTATCTTCCACCATCAATGAGCTGCTTACAGTCAAGCCATTTGTTCATCAGCACGGTTTCATTCCTAATTTTCTTTTAACTTGGCTTGGATACTTTGCTCCTATAGATCTAACTTCCAGCTAGATTATACTGTCAGATAACAACCGCTGATGCAGAACAACAGTGATAGGTTGATGCCTGTATTTGCTGGTCTGAGTGAACATATTATTATTAAGGAAAGTTGGACTGCCCATTTTTAACCAAGTTATCGACTCAAAGGTAGTTTTTGTACGTCATGCATACCTAACAAGATATTTTTGGGTCGTTTTATTATTTTGTCGTGGTGATTAACTAGTACTTGAAACACTCGAACTAGCAGCGTGCATTGACACGCTCCAATTTGCGCAAGGGTAGAAAGATCCGGGATAGACCGGTATGTTCAAGCTTTGATGCGTTACTTCGTAGGTTTGGCTTCTGACAAACAAAAACGTGGGCTATAATTGGTCTCAATTGCCTTCCCAAATGGGTCTGATAGGGAAATTCAACTGGGACGAATTGTGGGTAACATCTCTGTTGGTCAAATTCAGGGTTATTTTTAAGTGGCCCATGCATCTGAAATAAAGATTGATGGATAATTTGTCTACCAATACAATTGACTGTCCTTGGTTCTGTTCACTTCTTTATGCTATAGATTACAACAGATTGCTTTTTGCCGCTGTCTCTAGACCCATAGTTGTAGCATACCGCTTCACTTGAACTTCGGCTAATTTTAACACGAAGTATTTGCGATGTATTGGTCGGATAATATCAATGCTGTGATGTGCAACTGGGGCACGAATTTCCAATTCTTACGCAGTATCACGAATTTATTTCCGTTCTATCCCCAAAAACGTTTTGTAGCGGTTTCGGACCAGAATTTAACAAGGTTCCCAACCAATTTGTCGCGGCAACATTGGCTGTATACAAGGGTGCAATGCAAAATCTATTACCCACTCCGGCCAAATCGCACTACTTATTTAATTTGCGTGATTTCAGTAGGGTGATCCAAGGTGTGTTACTCTCTACCCCAGAAAATATGGACGGGATGACAATTCGAAGACTATGGGTCCACGAAGTATTTCGCGTCTACTATGATCGGCTGGTTGACTCGGCTGATCGTAAATGGTTTTTCACTTTCGTCAAACAATGTGTACAATCGCAGCTGGAGACCAATTTTGAAAATTTGTTCCTCCATCTGATGCGAGATGACGATGAAGTAAGAAGTAAAGGACAACAGAATGAAGCAAATCACTGACGTCCCCTATGTTGGAAGTATTGAATACAAGGCACTGTTAGGGGATGTCGATTTCATTTCTAAATTTGTTTCCGTTTGAGTCTGCATTATTTAACCCTTCTGACGGTCATTATCTTCCAGTTTAGATGATCACTAATAGTTGTGGGAAGAATATCTTACTCATTCGTAGCCCTTAAAGCAATTATCAATTTACGCAGCATTGCCATGCTATCAGACTCCTGTTCTTAAACTCGCCAGTCGAATTAATCGACTAATATTTGCCTAACACTAGAACCTTTTCCGTTGTTTCGAGATGGTACGAGGTGCAGGGTGTGAAATGGAAAACCCGTTTAAACACTGCTCATTGCTGATTCGATTCCGGATGGTGACATTGGCTTTTGGATGTGAAATAAGTGGGTGAATTGTCTACTCTCATGGATCATCGTACCACCTCCAGACAAGAAAAGATCAGCCAACTTTGGGTTCTGCCCAGTTGTACTTTTCGTTCCGACTGAAAGGTGACCGGGAAGACTAATGCACTGACTAAAATCAAGCTGATTGCTTGGTCATTGGACTGGCGTTTTGCTCAAAACCAAAAGTTTATTTGCATAAGCTACACTCGATAGCCTTGCCCATGGTAATTCAGTGATCAAAAGTGGTAGGTTACAGCTTTGTTGCCCACTCTTGAAGTCGGCCATAGCATTTGTCTTAACTTAAGAGTCTGTCTTGATGCCTTGTAATCACTACACAGCAGTTAACGAAATGGTGACTCAAGGCTATTAAAATGTTATGTGTGGCTCTTAAGTCACAAGAAATTGCAGTTACTGTTGCTAAATACAGGTTTAGGTCACTCACGAGTGCAAATGGATCCATCTCTCAACTAGTTCATAAATCGGAAGATGGCGAAATTCATGAAGAATGGAACGAGTAGCAACCCAAGCTTTCGCCTAACTGCGATCTTCCCACTCAATCAGGATCAGCTGCCTATTGCCCGTGTCCGGATGGTGCTATATCTGGACGACTGTCATTGGTAACCGACGCAGACGAAAAGCCGTGATTCAGTGTTTACTACTGAGTGTACTCTCGGCAGCTGAAATCTGATGGGATTCACTAGATTTGGGCTAAGGTGACCTGGGGTCAATTCATTTATTTCGAAAACAGGCACCAACGCGTTATTCTAGTGAAAGGATTCCCTAAGGTCTGAAAATCATGAAAGTAACTGAACCAAACCAGATTCACACAGACGCACACAAAACCCCACGACCGTGTTGGGCGCGTTGTTTCACAACTGCCATAACTTCGGTCTGCGATGATGAGGTAACCACAGAACTACCAACAAACCTGTAAACTATTCGAATATTCAGGATAGGTTAACGCGTTTGGGGCATGTTTTATACATGCCCAACGAACGACTGCCTTTTTCGTTGTGCGCTGTTCTACGAGGGTGGTAATAATTAGAAGATGGTTTAAGGTGACCGGTCAGTGATGTTTAAAAGAGGTAAGAAAGGTTTAACCAGTTGACTGGATAATGTTGTTGCATTTAGATTGCCGGATTGGGGTCCAAGAGGTCTTTACTTGAGATAACTGGAGACAATGTGATATGACTCAGTGGCATTTTTGCAACTGATTTTTTTTCTCATTTGTGCAATTTTCCAACTTGTTATTTTGAAATTGATCTTCCACTATTCTTTGTTTTTATCCATCTGATTGGATTTTTTGTGTGCGACAGTAACCAACGATTTGTTGTCAAATATCAGGCTAACCAAAAAGTTCCGTGACCTTTACCAAAGTTCGATTTTTCAAGGAACCCTTGAAAATAAACTTGAATTTCCTTTTCTGCGGTGCTAAAAATTGCGATGTCCACGTGGTGAATAACACGCCGATGCAATATGCCCGCCCGTGCGCCTGCCTGAAGAATGAGTCGGACCTATCTGCTGTGAATACTGTGAAAACCCAACTATGGCCATTATCATCAATTTCACGAAGACGTAGTGCTGTCTAGTTCCGAACTTGGTGAGGAACCTTCGAGAACGGGAAACAGTGTCCACCTCTCGGATGGAATTGTGCTCATATTTAAACATTCAGTATATAATGCCATACGTTGTTCAGTCAGCATTCGTCTCGTCAACTGTTACAGCTACAGGAGACTGTATAGTGATACGTGCATTTCTGATTTCTTAAGCCCGAATCACATTACGTTAACACTGATCACTATTCACTTCAATGTTTATCATCATATGTGTTAATTTTAGATCCGAAATGAGCTGCTTTATTTTGCAAGTATTCTTCGACTGGGGTTTTCGGTAAATGCATTGAGTTTGAACTTTTAGGTGGAAGAAACCCGTCGTTTTTAGTGTCATCCTTAGCCAGAAATCCCTAGTGGTATTCTCGCAAACTGTCCGTCTTGTTTGGCTGTCGCAATGGAAATAGGAAAAAACTCACTTAAATTATTCCGCTATCTCGCATCCTGACTTCCAAATATCGTATTAGAATTCATTCACCTAAATTGCTGTTCCATTTCAGAAGTTTTCGTTTAGTCGGACATTTGTAGGAGGTACCGATGTTTTGTTTGAAACTGATCTATTGGTGAAACGTTCACGGTTGTAGCATTTATGTATACTTTCACTGTGGTTTCTTCAATCCATTCAGCTTAATCTACAAGAGGTTCAGGTACGGAGCTGTCATTTTATATTTATACGATATATTATCGTCTTCTCTTGGACCATATTTGTGTTTTGAATTTCTTTCCGGAAATCGACAGGTGACGGAAGATCATTTGCGTTCGCTTATGTTCTGTGATTTTTCGGATCCAATTAAAGGCAGACAATATGTGGAGGTTCGTGATGTGGAACGACTGCGCAAAGTCACGGAAAGCTATTTGGACGAGTATAATCAGCTGAGCAAAAAACCAATGAATTTGGTCCTATTCCGATTTGCGATTGAACACGTGTGCCGTATCGCTCGGATATTGAAACAGCCCCGATCGCATGCCTTGTTGGTAGGGATCGGTGGTTCCGGGCGTCAATCTCTCACACGTCTGGCTGCTCACATGAGCGATTTCGATTTGTTTCAGGTAAATGCGGTTTACTTCCTAATCTTACGATGACAGGAAGCTCTACTCAGTCTATTCCGAGAAAGGAGATTTGATAGCATATAAAACGAGATAGTTGTGGACGTGGATTTTTTCAAATACTTGGTTAGCTAAAATAAGGCACAGGAAAGGACATGATCCAACTGTTCGGATTAGAAATAAAAAACGCTAGTTACAGTAAACCATCCACTATGTGCTGTTACGTGTAGCCATTCTTAAGGAAGTTACTCCAAAAGCCTGTAGTCATGTCTCAAGCAAATCAGTAACAAACTAAACACTTATCATCAATCAACGAACGTGATTGCGGTCGTGTGAAGATTGTTGTCGGTCCCGGCGTTTATTAGTCGATAGTACACAAGAAGTTGGTTCGTCGTTTCTGTGCTTGCCAAGAATCATTCGTGTGTCTCGGCATGAGTCACTGCTAATGTGTGGTTGAGTAGTACCATCATTACAGGTAGATGCATTAATCTGCTTCATTCCGTTAGAAAGTTAAATCTGATATAAGATTCTCCAGAAAGTGCAATCGGCTGTGATGTTCAGCCGATGGTGCATTATGAACCATTGGGATTATCGTCCTTGTGCAATTTCAGAGAGACCCCAAGACTTCACAGTGAAGTGCCTGAATGGCCAGGTTTTTGAACACGGGAGGCCTTTGAATCAACATGCCCCTCGATTACAGATGGGCTATTGGGGGGTCGAGTGCTCACCTTGGACAATGGATTTAGGTCAGCGAACATGCTAAATGAAATCAGGTAAACTTAGGTCTTAGTTCATTTGCTATTGCTTTGTTTCAACACTCTCTTTGAGATAGATCCCTGAAAACTGTTCTCGTCCCAAAAACTTTACCAAACACTGATATTCAAGCAGTCTATTCCCTCATGAATTCAAACAAAGGTGAACCCTACATGAATCACACCTAGTGTTTTATTATCATTTTCGACTCGAACTGCAACGAACTGGGTTATGCTCCTTACTAGCTACTTCGTGGTGCCTTCTCCGTGGTCTCAGTTCTATTGCTGCTTAACTGAAATTGATTCCGTCGGCGAACTCACACATACATCGGGTTGTTGAGGATTTTGAAAATTTCCACTACATCACTTTTCTGCAACTTTCAAAAGCGAATAAACAAAGCTGTCCTAACCAACGTGCATAACATCCCTAGACTTGTTTAGTATCTTAATTTGACGCAGCCGGCACGGTCGCCTTGCCAGGGGACAAGATATCGCGGGGTGGACCAAGAAACTGGTGTGACACGAAAATCATTAACCTCTCAATCCAACGTAATCGGGCCCAAACACTAAGTTTGGTTGCCTGTACCACGCGGGCTTGACAAGCCCCAGCTCTGCAAAGATTGCACCATCGTATGTGAGAGCATCAGAGCCCGGTTGAATTCGAAAAACCAGAGCGGCTTGAGATTTGGTCGGGCATCAAACACGATGACCTCACTTGTCACTTGTTCAGGCGAGTGAGCTGGGGTGAATTGTTACCATCACGACTATTTACGGGCCCAGCAACGGGGGCCCTTCAGAGATCTAGAAGTCCGTCAACTTCTGCATTTTGGACGACCTCAACCCATCTTAGCTAGTCCGTTTGCACTCCGGTTGGCCCAGATGCCTTACTAACCCTGTTTGTCTCAATGCCGCCAGGTTTTCAGACAAGCCCATTCGGCCGATGAACCTCCAGAGAACATATGACAGACTTTTCAATCCAGTGACAATATCGTTTCCAAATCCCAAGACCAACAGTGGCCCAAAGATGTACCACTCGGATACCCAGCAGTGCAGTGTTCCTCTTTCTAACTGGCAGCCTTCCATATTCACCTTAAAAATTCCCCTCAAAACGTTCTGCGCTATTTAATTATGCAGTTTGATGGGTACCCTGAAAGTGTTTACATTCTCCTCAAAAAGCTTATGAATCAGTCGATCGAAAGCCGTTTAGGGGTCTAAACAATCGAGTTTTACTGATTCTTTCCTTTCCTTTTGTCTAGTTACTTTTTTCGGAGTGCACATAAGGTTGGACAAATATGAGCACTTTGGTCAGAAGCTTTTCTTTTTTGGCAGATAGCTCACCACCAGGCAAAATTCTTTCAAGTGTTTTAACACAAGTTCACTGGTCTACAGTCGATCCAGTTCCCTCCGACCCAACCTTTCTAAACTAGTATAATTGTTGAAAACCACCATTCTACAAGAACTCACGTCTCATCAGCTGACACATTAAAAAGTCCACTAAGTGTTTTGTCCACATTGCTCACAGGAGCCTCAACATAGCCAGATGCCTCTCATTTGACCCTGCCGCCTTTGATCCATGGAACTGCCTGAGACATTCTGGAAACTCTTTTCTCAATGATCAGGCTGTCCGAAATTCCTATGGGTGCCAATATCCAGGGTTCCGCAATCTGCCCGTACACTTCCTGGGCCAAGGTCAACGTTTAAATCTTTTTTCTTGGCTGGTGGCTAGCATAATCTCATGTGGATACTTGATTCCATCTATCACGCTTGTTAAAACCGACTTCGACTAAATGTAGCTACAATATGCTTTGGGTTGGTCTTAACGTCCGAGCGATGCGTTGCTCTTGCTCATTCATGCACTGATGCCGCATCTGCATCAACGCCCAAGTCACCATTAAGAAGCCGTTTCTGATTCTTGTTAGAAATTATTAACGGTGCATATCCGCCACAGAAACTGAGATTGATTTCCGATAAGAATGGAGCAGCTGGCGGTACTTTTCGTGGTGAGTTGGACACGGATTCTTACTCATTTACGGTACCACTCTACACTCTCTGCTATCGAAACTTTGGATTCACACTTTTATCAAGACGATGCCCTTCATGCAAGATTTATCTGCATGGACATAGTCAGCAATATCTTCACGGCTCGTAAAATTTGTTCCTTTCCGTTCTGGTTAACCGAACGAATTGTTCTAGGAAATAATTAATCTTAACTTGTACGAGGTAAAACTAGATCCGTCAAATTTACTCAGATGATATCGTATAAAATATTTCATCAACTTCCCGAGATGGCAATCTAGAACACTTTTCAATCTGCAGGTGGAAATCTCTAAAAGCTACGGAACAAATGAATGGAAAGAAGATCTGAAACGCATTCTACGCAAATCCAGCGAAACCGAAAGTCACGCAGTTTTCTTGTTTACAGACACTCAGATAAAACAAGAAAGCTTTTTGGAAGACATCAATAATCTGCTGAATGCAGGCGAAGTGCCCAATCTGTATCCACCGGACGAGAAGATGGAAGTTTGCGAAAAAATGCGTCAGCTAGATCGCGCACGTGATCGGACAAAGCAGACAGACGGTTCACCGGTTGCCTTGTTTAATTATTTTGTTCAACGTGTGCGTGAACAGTTGCACATTGTCCTGGCACTCAGTCCAATCGGCGATTCGTTCCGTAATCGTCTGAGGAAATTCCCATCCCTGGTCAACTGTTGCACAATCGATTGGTTCCAGGTAAGTGGGGCGACATATTTTTCATCTTTGAGGCAGACTACTTGCAAGTAGCACAATAGAATAATAGCCCCCGAATTTCGGTTTAATTTTAGTGATACTACTTTTTCCTAACGTTGTATGGCACTACCGATGAGGGAAAATTACGTTTTCTACGTTTAAACAGATACAGAAGTACTAGGCTTGGACCACAATTGTGAATGATTTTCATCAGCTTGGACAACCCAGGGGGAAAACGGAGTGATCATTTTCACACCACAAGTTTTTCCATCCTTTTTTCAGCCTCCAAGAGTCGCTTAGTATCCTCTGATTATTATTTAGCAGCCACGAGTTATTTTTAGGAATCAGAATGGAATTTAAAGTTCTTTTTTAAAGAATTCTGGACAACAAAATTTGGAAACAGGCGCATCATTTGTGACTTGTGGCACCTAGAAAAGTAAATTTTTCAAATAGCTGCAATTTCAGCGAAGACGTATTTTCTCTCCAAACCAGGTCGCAGCTGATGAAAAACAGGTCTTGGCTACCGAAGGATATCCAGAAGCTATTTGGCGATGGTCAAAATCTGCTTATCACCGGTACAGTATGTACAACGACAAACGTATCCGGGGAGCTCCTGAACCACAATGAGACTGGTCTAAATTTCTCATTTGTCACTGTATTTCTTCGAAATTTTCTTCTCTTTAAGTTTCGCTGAAAATGAATAATTCGTTCGCTTTCTAGGGATCTTTAGAGTTTTCCGAAGGAAGAATAAGTAAGCTCCATATAAATCACTTCCCCGGTTTCAACACTTCATTGCCGAATGTGGTACTAGTTAATACATGTCACAGCGGTGCACAGTTCACTCAGACACGGCGAAAGTAAATGGCAAAATCGCATTTTATGTTAGACACTAAATAGTAAAATGACTAATCCCCAGTGATGGTTTTCATTCCCTCCTACGGAAATCTAATTGACTTAGGATGTCGGATGTCTTCTGTATTTACATATATATGTAGTCGTTAATTTCCGTAGTTAGAAAAAACTGCTAGGAACAAAAGCAAATCGAAGGAAGACAAGTAGCCCTCTCTCGTCAGTGCCCTATTTTTGGACGGTTTGAATTTGCGAACTTGAGAATAAAAAAAATGCCCAAAAAGGAAAATTTCACGGAAATGGTTTCAGTTGCCGCTACTTATCAAGTGGCCTAAGCATCAGTCACCCCGAAATACTGAGCGATTTGAACCTCAGATATGTTGGTTCCTTTGGCGGTTGAGAGAGACTCAGTGTTGTCCAGCTAGTTATGTAATCTCATCTACTAGAAATTCCGGCGGTTCGACGCCATCCAGATATTCAGTGCCATTGCTTCCGGCGCCTCCTACTCTTTTTAGATGTAGCTAGCCTTAGCAACTAAGGGGAATACCCTTTTTGCTACACTTATTTGCGAATTACGTGATACAGAAGGTAGCCATATGTGGACTGAATTCAAAAATGTCTGCATCACCAGAATAACAGACCACCCCGAATTGTTCCCGAAGTTTTACATTTTCGTCTCACCCATTATCCGCCCAAGTTACATAAGCACATCTAGCTTCTCAACTTCATGCTGCTCAAGAATACGCCTTAGTTTTTGCAAAATGAAGAGCATTACTCTGTTTAATCTCATTTTCACCTTGAAACATTCAAGGAATCATCAACTGAAAATCGGTGCACTGTTTTTTTGTCTAATATTCAATTTAGGCTTGGCCAGAGGATGCACTGACCGCAGTGGCTACGCGCTCGTTGAAGGAGGTTGAAATGACAGAGGAAGTACGCGACGGCTGTATCAATTTGTGCAAATATTTCCACACGAGCACTCGGGTGTTATCCCATCGTTATTTGGTCGAGTTGGAGCGACACAATTATGTGACTCCGACCTCTTATTTGGAGCTGATCACCACATTTATGACACTTTTGGAGAAAAAGCGCACGTGAGCGAGGATGTTTTTCGTCTCATGATTGCTCGTCTGAGAAGTGTTGTTGATGAACTATCCCTGCTATTGTAGTTTTTCATGTTCTCAAATGATTCCGTAAATATGCATTCACTGACATACTAGTTATTTAGGAAATCTATGCACAGACCACAATGGTTGGACCATGTCTGCATCAAGAAGACACGCGAGAGGGCGTGGAATGAAGCTGATTTAATTTCACAAACTTGGTGATATTCATGCCAAGCATGAAGCTCACTAGCTCCAAGCCTCACAAGTTTGTCAAAACATTTCCAGCTGCGCCCAGCTTTATTGAACACACTGTACGACGGGCAGGTAGCCTGAGAGCAATACGAAAATGGCAAGTTCGAAATTAAGGTCCGCATAAAACAGCCGATAACATGAATCAGGATTCAGTTCCAAATAAGATGATCCTATGACTGACTGCCAACATCCGACAACAAGGAAATGTGGATTTCTGGTTGTATGAGTATGGTTAGGTGGATTTGCGTACGTGACTATTAGATCGATTCAAACATGGACACGGTGATTCCCTTTGCGATAGCATCAGTGCAGATAAAACGATCTGCTGCATATAGTCATTTATCCAGTGAACTAGGTGTGGGATTGACGATAAAGATTACAATGCCAATACGGTTCGGCTCAGTTCTAATTTCCAGTCGTAATAAATAATTTAATCATATGCAACTCAGACTAGCGAGGTTTTCATACCATTTTGCCGTGCCAGAGACTGACTGTCTTCAATCAGCTACCTGCCTCACGGAATAGAAGGCAGCGAGCGACTCTATAAGCAATTAGATTTGGCATATGTCCAGAATACATCAACCCGCATAGATTCTGTGTTTATCTCCAGGATCAGGTTCTCAGTTCCAACAACGTCAGATATGGTGCTATCGTTTTTCAATCATATGAGACAACAACATTAAAAACTCGCGCACAAATCTTATTAGCATTCCCGCATGTGCCAACTCCGCCGACCGCATACAGCCGTAGTGAACCTGTAACCCATTAAAATTTATCCAATGTGACGAAACAAAAATGAATATGCCGTTTTGCTTCTGTGTTTTAACTTGGATGGGAGGGTGAAGTGCAGTCTATCGTTAGAGTTAATATTTCAGTTGGAGTTCTGGATTCCAAATTTGCTCGTGACTACTGCTCATATGAAGATCTCTACACTCTTGTAACTCATTCAATCCTTCTAAGTGTTTTATTTGAGGTATAAAAAGGTGTGCAAATCGCAGAAGATTTAGGACTAGTTAAATACCTCTTAGTACTGTAGTGATCGGCGATGGAAGGATTCAGATAGAGGAGGAACTTTGGTTATTTCACGTCAGTTGATCCTAGCACTTCCACTCGGTACAGTTAAAACTGCAACGTAGCAGCAGCAATTCACCCAGATTGACAGGCAGTAAGAAAGACAGTACAAATGAGATCATGGTTAGGAATGAATGCGTGGGCGACTGTCTGGACTATTTTCAAGTGTAAATGAATTATCGTTGTAAATAGAAACCGAATCATATCATG
Source organism: Fasciolopsis buskii (assembly GCA_008360955.1). NCBI lineage: Eukaryota > Metazoa > Platyhelminthes > Trematoda > Plagiorchiida > Fasciolidae > Fasciolopsis > Fasciolopsis buskii. The sequence goes on from LUCM01001569.1 coordinate 52,354, forward strand.
CAACTCGAAGCAAGACACTACACTTGCAGCCGACCCAAGGTATGTGGCAATTTCAAAGGACAAAGGTCACCGATCTATATCGTGTCGTCGTCTCTGCGACCATCCCGGAATGCAACTTCCAATTGACGACTCTAAGCGAAAGCATTCAAAAGACTAAGAATAACGTGAAATTGACTGGCAGAATACTAGGATCGTCCTGAATCCTGAGTGACTTTCGGATAAGCTGTGCCATCGATCCTTAGACCGAATGACACGATTTGGTACCGTGGCCAGTGACACGGTGCCATTTAACATTTATTCTTATGTACATAGTTCTCACTCAGAAGTGCTGTGATGACATTTGATTCAGCCGATGTCGGACTAGGTCCAGACCAGGGGAGAAACCACTTCTTTTAAGCCCGTCATTACTGCATCGCCTTGGGAGCAAGGAGAGTGTTTTTTAGTCTACAAATTCTGAAAGCCAATAGGCTTGCAGGACGGGACGAAATTTGGTAGACAAAAGAAGTCAGCAGAAAAAACTTGCGAGATGCGATCCGACCTAGATAAAAACAAACAAATCAGTCAGCTGCCAGTGACAGTGGATCATGCTGCCTTCACCAAGCATTGTCATTCCACAGAACAAAGTAACTGGGTCAGAATGCAGACAGAATCCATGATATTGGTGATTCAGAAGTGATGAATCACATAGACGATAGGAAGATCAGCCACATACGGGCTTTAGCTATCCTTCGCGTGCCCGTGTACAGCTTCTCATTCTCGACTGAGAAAATGACACTTTTATCTAATCGATGGCACTGTTCGTTCTTACCGGACTGGGTAGGACAGGATTCGAGAAAGATCAAAAGGAATTCAGCCAACCTCACTACGGTAGCATTCATTTATTGTTTGACAGTTTTTTATTCCATATGCTTCTGATGGTTTAATGGTTCTCAATCTAGGTAAGAGCAAAAATCAAAGCTGAATAAGTGCTTTTCGAAGCTAACGGCAGTCTTAACTGCTGATAACGAGAATGGGCTTGATAGTAAAGGAAGAAACTGCATAATCCTCAGGGCAGTGAGTTCCAATACTCACTATTCATAGGCATACCGATACGTTCATAGATACGTCTCCATTTTTGGATACAGGGGGAAGTCGAAATGAAAATATTAACCAAGGTAGTCTTCCGTCAAGTAATCGGTACATTTGGATGTTTTTCTCTTGTTTTCAACTGCCAGCACAGAGAAATAATAAAAGGCAAACGTGAATATGCTATTAGTATTTTTTGTCCGAACTGTTACGCCCAACTTGTTTTAGACAATAGGTGCTAATAGAATCGCACCTGATTTTGAGACCATTTCTTATCCCAGTGAAGTGTTGCTGCAAAAAAGTCGATACGAAGCCGGCTTGGAGAAACTGAGCAGTGCTGCTGAGGAAATTTCGGTCATGTCCAAAGAATTACAATCACTACAACCGAAGTTGGTTCAGGCGAGCAAAGAAGTGGACGCAGTCATGGTTGTGGTGGAACAACAAAGCGCAGAGGCAGCGAAACAGGAAAAAGTTGTCCGAGTAGACGAGGCTGTCGCCGGCGAACAAGCGCGTAATGCTGAGGCAATCAAAGAGGAGTGTGATGCCGATTTAGCCGAAGCTATCCCCATCTTGGAGATGGCATTAAAAGCCTTGGAAACATTAACACCTGCGGTAGGTTTTTACGTTTTTTTATCATTACGCTACTATAGTGTCGACAGATATATGCGTTTCTGCCGGGATGATTTGGCAAACATTAACCACTCTTTTGAGTAAACAGGACTTGTGGTTAGCGCCAAATTCATCTCATACTTGAAAAGCACACTGACAAACATAGTGGTTTCGTCAGACGTGCTTAGTCACTTTTGGAAAGTTTTGACTGTAGGCTAGGTTTTCACGCATGAGTTTGGTTAGTTTTGTGGTGTAGGTCGCATTTCAAATGACTGGAATGACAAGTAAATCGAATAAAGCAGGATATGCTAGACAGATGTAACTTCATTTGGTACCGAAATGGACGATGGCACTGAATTTTTAGCTTCTGCTCAAATTACTCATTCATTGGTTCCAGTCGACAGTCCATTTAGACCAGAGCTATAGTTAGTATGCCACTCCAGACGTTTCAGTGCTAGTCTTAATTCTCAACAATGAAATAACCACTAAGTCCACTCTCTACCAACAAAGAGAGATGTGTCACAATTAAGTGCTGAATTCAACAGTAAATCGATGACGCACGGTTCTTAAACTGTGAGGTAGACATTTGAAAGTTCACAGTTCTGGAAATACACGGAAAACAGCAGTAATACAATACTGCTTTGTATTTTTACCCTCGGTTTTCGCACTGACGATGATTAATGGTTTGATGCAGGTTTTAATGGAACTCTTTAAACAGTTTCACTATACTGCGAAACGAAAAATAACGTCAATGTAGCATAACTATTCACACCAGTTATCATTACCACCCCAATAAAACGACTGTCAATGAGGAGTAATAATTTGCTAGTTTTGTCGGTTTAGTTTGAGTGTGGACAGATGCGTTCTGAATCCAGTAGTGTTCATATGTGGGTGCACATAGCACAGACCATTTTCGCATATAAATTGTCATCAAAGCCATGCTAAAGGAAGAAAAAACGAGGGAGAAAGAAGAAAAAACTAATCACTTTTCTGTCTAGTGGCTGGATTGCCTAGCAATCTTCTTCCAAAACAGAACGTAAATGAATACTACAAACAGTAAATCCAAAACTGTGTGGCTTGTCACGCAGGATAATCAGGACCGCACTACCACTGGTTCGAATGGGGTGTGTATTATTAATTATACGTTTGCATCGAGTTCATGTGCAGGGTTACCGCACCACTGTTTTGTGGGTAGGACTTTTGAGTCAAACGCCCCGATTAGGTTCCCAAAGATAAACTTATTCTGCGATGTGAGCAGTCGTGAAGTATTGATAGTCCGAATGCATCCAGCATCCTTTCAATGAGGGACTCTCCTAATCTCCGATTTTCTGATGTAAGGACCATGCAACATGTCATGAACAGTTGCGGCTAAAAGAATTTATCAGATAGCAGAATTAGGGGAGGGGAAAGAAATAGTTTTGACGCATTAATTAAACCAAAACGTGCGCGTTGCTTAGCTATCTGTAATGTCCGCACGCTCAACCGGATTGGACAACAAGCTGCTACAACTGAAACTCTTGAAACTTCTAAAATAGATGCATGCTGTCTCCGAAGCAAACATATATAGTCCCAATTCCGCAACTATTCTTCATAGTCCAGATACTATCTCCTTTTCTCGTCCAACTGTTCGCACATCCGGTGTCGGTACTCAAGCGCTCGTGGTCAGGCTGGCGTTGGGAACCCTAAACATGCTAGTGGAGAACGCAATTGTAGATTGAATCCCACGTGACCACCGTTTGTGTGCAGTTCTGTTGGACGGTTCTGAATCTGTCAGTGGTGGTCGATTGGAGCGTCTTTATTTGTTCGTCGTTTCTGTGTATGCGCCTACTGATTTCAGTTCCCCTGAGGCGAAAGACGAGTTCTACCAACGGTGACTTCGGTTACTCCACAGTGTGCGTTCAACGAACTTTGCGGTCGTTGCTGATGATTTTAACGCCCAAATTGGCTACTTAGCGGAGACGCACCGGCACATCGGTGGCTGATTCTCTGCCCCAGCAGATCGGATGGACAACGGAGGTCACTTCATTCGAGCTTATTCTGGTCATGGGCGGTTTTGATGATCACCAATTTTCGTCATAAAAAGCGGTATAAGCTAACCTGGTGCCCTCCGCGGCCTTCATAGAGTGGGACTCAAATCGGCCACATTGCAGTCAGTCACCGGTGGCTCGGATCAGTCGAGAGTTGCCCATCACTTTGGCCCATATCCGTGGACTCAGACCATACTGTGGACTGTGGTCGCTTTTTGCGCCTAGTCTGTGGTCACACCAGCACTTAAGCCACTAGACCTGCACAGATGATTTTAGAGGATAATTAACACCTTTCGGTCCCAGTCGAAAATTTCAATACGGTTGTCGTTTCAACAAAGGCCCAGGATCCAACGCAGACATTCTGAACAGATCCAAAAAGAAGCGGCAATGGTACAAACACACGGGAAGTTGCTGACACGAACGAAGGCCAGCTGATAGGATGTCCCTCAACTAGTGGTGCTAATGTTCGGCGTAAAGATTTTTCAACCGTTTTAAACAGCCCAACAACTTAGACAACAGGATATTAGTTGAGACATTGTTTAAGCACTGGCGGCAATTCCCAGGGGGGTAAAATAAAGTTTCAGTAGATTTTTGGCGTAGATTGACCACCGACACTACACGATGCACCAACTAATCAACAAACTACATATTCTCTGTGAGCTGCTGGATATGAGTCTGATTTAAACTAAAAGCCACGTTAGTTCCAGTGGACTTACAGCGAGGCAACTGCGTTGCGTCATTTGATTTGTTTGTTTTTATATAATTCACTATTCGTGAGTAGTGACAAGATGATCGGTAATTCCAGCCTACTGTGATGGGGATTTTGATAAAGAAGGGCAAAGATTCGCCAAAACTCTGAGCCTTCAGGTCCCTGCGAACATCAATTCAAACTTGAACAGGTTTTCCCCAAGTTTCCTCCCTTGATGCTGTGTCTAAATTCTGCCTACTTTAGCTTTCACCGTTCTCCTAATGATTCAGCAGCCAGTAGAACAATTCTTAAACAAACAATATTTTACATGGGCCACCAAATAAAAGTTGATGTTTGGCGTAATTAATATTCAACAATATGTTAACCTTGAATAAATTTCCGTCCTTTTCAGTGCAATGTAATCCAGACCATCTGAGCAGTTGAATACGACACACTGTTTGGCAACCGCTTTGGCCAAATCCTTGGTGGTCTCAGTTTTCCCAGTTCCGGCGGGTCCTTCGGGTGCCCCACCCAAATGCAGATGTAGTGCACCGAACAGGGTTCGATAGCATCGATCCGTTAGGGGAGTAAATCACTTTCGACGGCCAAGTATTTACTGCTCAAATATTCAATTGAACCATAGCGAGAGTTACACAGGAGAGTGTTGAAGAACAGTTCACGGGGTTGTAAATGTCGTAAGTCACAGAGTGGATGTTGAATTGACGAGGAAGATGACAAACAACAGAAAATATCTTGTGCAGCAAATATGACAATCTAGGTTACTAGCATCAAGAAGGGAATTATGGCATTTTTCGCGCGTATTATTCCGTGTCGGCTTTAGGATGGAGAAGATCAGTGCGAAAGATCACTGGACACTGCGACTGTCCTCGATTATAAGCCAAGGAAACTCTGACAATCAGTGTTAGTAGTTTCTGTCCACTGAATCCAAAAGCAAGTTAGACGCAACAAAACAATAAATCGCGCACGAAGGCTGTAATCGACACGGTCTTATGATTGACAGTGAGGACACTTCTATCGAAAGCTGCACGACCTCTTACGTACAGCAAGGCAAGGTAACTTCGTAATTTTGGCAGGAGATATGAATGCTTGAGTGAGGCGCATCTAGAAAGCATTTAGTCTCGTATTTCCTGTTGTTCTGGAAACGGGGCAGTTTGTTGCTTCTGCGCTAGCCATGAAGCGTCAGACGTTACTATACAGGTCGGTATGGCCCTTCGGCGTGACAACCTTCTTCGAGTCATCGATGAATCCAAATCGATCACATCGCCACCAGCTACAAATGACAGGGCTGACCACAAGACTGCCGATCGCACTGCTACACGCCCCTCGATACTGGATACGCTTTAGTATGCATTAGGCTGTGTATTTGCTTTAGTGCGTGCTCAAAACGCACGTTGCAGGTCGGTCATACTGCGACAAGCTATCAGAAATGACTCGCCTATCAATCATTTGGATGAAAATCTAAGCAATGTTTCCTCCACTATCAGAACTATCAATTTGAGCAAGCTGGTCGCTTATCGCAAGAAGCCTCGGCATGTCTGCTGGTCTATTGAGTTGTAACCCGACTCATCGCTGTTGTGCCACCCTGGATTTCTGCTGGGTCTGTGCACGTTCTTGACGCTCACCAGTCTATCCCATCTGGCTAGCTAATATGATGAAGAACGACTCGTAACGAAATGTGAACTCAACGAAATCTCCCTTGGGATCGTAAAATCTGGCGGTCTCAACAAGCTCCGAAAATGGAAAATGTTACCACCATCGGAAATTACCGGAAGCTGTTTTACCTCAATCGGTCTATCGGTTTGAAAGCATTAGGTGTTAGCGAATGGATCTGTGGGGAAGCTGACGGTCTGCCCATTCACAATCAGCAGAGAAGCCTGGTAAGCTGAGCAAGGCATTTTCAGGTACACGTTAGCCGGCTCATATCATCACCCTCTCCTGCAGTTATTCCGCAAGCTCCCGGTGGCCTGTTACAGCGATCCACCAACTTAGACGGAGATTCTAATGGAAATACAAACCTGAGAACGTCATAAAGCGTCAGGCTTCGATGCGCTTTACTCAGCTTTATTTAAAATGGACTCAATGGAACCGTTCAGAGAACTTCACGTTTTGTTCTCGAAAATCTGGTACCATGAGAATGTTCCCCTCGCTTATTAGGGAGTCAATCTTTGTCTCCAGCTTCAGAAAGGACTTGCGCAGTAACTGCGCCAATCATAGGGTGTTAGCCCTGATCCCAATAGCGTCCACGTTGCTTGTTTCAATAACTCTCCATAGGTTGTGCAACACTTGAGGCACAGGGTGGCTTTCTCGCTCCGGGTCGTGTGAGTGGCATCCACACAATATATTCACTCTCCAACAGTATTATTTTTTTTTTTTTTTTTTGTTTTGTAGACACCTTTCTCCATTTCAGAGGCCAACGATTGTCGTGTTCTTGGACAAAAGCACATCCTTTGATTCTGTTGACAGATCTGTGCCATGACACTGTTTGTTGAGAAGTGGAGTACCAGAGAAGTATGTATTAGTCCTCAAAGAGTTGTATCGTCCTGCGTCAAGTTATGGTTAACACTTATAGCTAGATTTCCCCATCCTACGTCCTGTCCATTTGAGAACGGTAGGACTGCCCTATATCCTAATGTCTTTTCAATATTGTCATGCAGTATGTTCTACAGGACGCTTTATCCAGCCTCTTGGACGGTGAAACTGAACTCCTTCCATGGAATAGTTTTCACTTAGATCATGTCGATGATATCGCCTTGCTGAGCAACGATGCAGAGGTAGTTGAACGCGCTTGGCGATTGGGGCCTCCAGGTACGATATGTGCTTTGCACCTTCAAAATGCAAGATAATTCTTCAAGACTGGCAGAAGCCTGTACCTGCACTGCTTTTGTGGTGATCGGTTAGTAGGCAAGGCCAAAATAGGTTTTTCAAAGGAGACCCTTCGGGAAAAAAAGGTCCCCCCCCCTTGGTTAAGACAAGTCCCTGGGATTCAAAAAAACGAACTGCGAAAAAAGGGCAGGCAGCTTCGGCGAATATCTGTGACACTTGACGCGCTGCCATGACCACCCGTGCATCGCCCCTCAGGGAGCGATGATACAATGCCACAGTTTGCATTGTTCTGCTTTACACTTGCTACAACTAGCCTATCCGCGTTGAGGATGCTCGGCAATTTTCTGTTTGACCAGCTGATGTGTCCGAAGCAATGCTCGCGTCTGATGGGAACATCGGGTAGCAATGACGAGTGTGTCTCGTCGATGGGTTGGGCATACACAATCGTCCGCCTAATCGTGAGATTCATCTTTTTTCTACACCTGCCTTCGGTGGTTTGGACACAACGTATTTTGCTTATGCCTTGCCCATCGTCTACATTTTTCGCTGGTCGTTTTGCACTGTGCGCTGGAAAAGGCTGGATGGAAGCGATGTGGCAGTCATGCAATGAATTGGCCTATAGTTATGATGAAATTAGCTTCCGCTTTGGCACCGGTCGGTGCTTTCTGCCTTCCTTGTTGCGGCCCGAGAGATTAGGACTGTTGTTGGTTTTGAGATATTGCGGGATATTCCCCATAATCAAAGCCAGTGAGGCGAAAGCTTTTTGGCTTATACGAAGAATTGCTGTGCCATCGTGAACACCGGAAAGGACAGAATCAAGAAAAGATCCAAATTATAAATCAAATGGCAATGTAGAATCAGGCCCTGTCATCTTTCCATTTACAATCCCTCCCGCATCCATTTTTTCTGTGTTTATGTTCTGTTTAATCTGTGTTCTACTTGTTGTAATGGCACGCCGATGCTTGTTTTTTTAAGTCCGCGAGAGCAATACATCAGGCAGCATGATATTCATTTATTCATGTAGTATTATATTTTGCTTTCGACTGATTTGAGTACTGATTCTGTTTTGCTCGCATGAATTTCCAACTATACGGATATTGAATTTCATGTTTTTTTCTGTGTGTTCTTTCTTCAGTGGATCTCTATATTCTGTTTCGTTTCTTGTCAAAGCCTTGTTGTCGATAAAGTCCTAGTTTTTTATATTTCGTTTTTTGGGTTATTTTCTCCTATAGCTTCTACTAGTGTATATATGTAACGATTTGATAGTCTCATAATCCACCTGGTTTAGTTGTTTGCGCGTGTACCCTTTGTTTTATTTTCAGTTCACCACTGTAAATTTGGATTGGAGGATGCCAGAGCTCTCTGGGTTGGCTTCTTTTTTGATGTTAGCATTCTTTCCTCTTCCGGTATCTATTTTTTTTTATTTTTTTTTCGCAGTTTTCTGGTAGTTCATAGATCATTCGTTTTTTGGTGCTTTTCTATACAGCCGTTTTTCCGGCTAATTTGCTGGTTGTTTTGAATGCCGGGGTTTTAGCTATCTACCTGTTTTTGTTTTTTTTTTGCATTTTTATTTTTTTTTTTTTTTTTTTTTTTTTATTTTTTTCCAGGCCGACGACCAGAGGTCAGTCAACCCGGAATTCGCCTTCGTGTTCGCACATTGGCAAAAACACCTACTCCACCAGCGAGAAATACACTAAATAAGATCTTTTCAGGAGAGTCTGTTTTGTGTGTTAGTAGTAGGAGATTGATTGATTTCATGAAATAATTCACCATGAGATATCATCGCGCAACTCGCGCATTGAAGGGAAACCCATGGAAGCACTGTATAGCTGTTTCATCCTTGTTAGGAATCATGAGTCATATCCAAAGCCTTCGTCGTACTTAGGCTACCTGCACAGAAGTCATCTATCATAGGGGTCGAATCGCGTTGAGGCTAGCGGACAGTAAACCGTGGGCAAATCAAGTGCACGATATGTGGCCAACCATCCATGTGGTGAATTGAAACCACAACCGTTTCTAAGCCTGTTGAGTAGCTGTAATGCTAAGGGCCGTTTCGACTTCACTAAATTCTGTTCGTCCTTGTTCGGGTTCGCGTCCCAGTTCGGGCGCGGTGGATATGCACTGCTGATGATTCCTAACAAGGATGAAACAGCTGTTCAATACTTCCATGGTTTCCTAATGGTTAGTTGAGCGATGATATCACATGGTGAATTATTTCGTGTGAGACTGTTTGAGACGTAGTCATTTGGTTACATTTAGAGAAGCTTCCAGAGCGAGCAGCACCCTCGGAACCTCAATACACCTACCTCCGTCCATAATAAAGCATTTGGAATCATTATGTTCCATCATGTGTGACACCAGGATTCTCCGGTCAATGTAAATACTTAAAAATATGACATTTTTATGGCTTTGCTCTCTTCTTAGTTAATTGATGCAACCGATTTTCCGAGTCTTGGACAAATTTCCCAATCACAATCTAAAAATGAACAATCTACTTCCTAAGAGTTTATCGATGCTTTATTCTAGTTTGTAAGTGATTTCACATTCAATGAAAGATTTTCCGTTTCCTTTTTACTTACGTGAGTATCTGAAACTTCCCTGCAGTTTTATCTCATCGTGGACAAATTTTAGGGAAGCAAAAGCTCATTTAGGGTTCTATCCCTGTGAAGGATGTGTAATGGTCGCCCATTGTGCAATATGCGTTCAAGCAAATATTTGATTTCTGTAACGTGATCGATTTGTCTTCTGGTGTTTGGTTTACCAATCTTCTAGGATATCACCATTGTGAAAACCATGAAATCGCCACCGGCTGGTGTGCGACTGGTCATGGAAGCGGTGTGTGTTCTCAAAGGGATCAAACCAGATCGAGTCAACGATCCCGGCGGTTCTGGAAAAAAAGTAGAGGATTACTGGGGTCCGTCTAAACGACTTTTAGGTGATATGAAGTTTTTGGAGAATCTGAAAGCATTCGACAAGGACAATATTCCCAGTTCTATTATGAAAACTATTCGGGAACGATACATTCCCAATCCGGATTTCAAACCCGAACGTGTAGCTGTAGCATCAACGGCTTGTGAAGGGTTGTGCAAATGGGTGATTGCCATTGATCGATACGATGCCGTGGCCAAAATTGTGGCTCCTAAAAAGGAGGCGCTGGCTCGAGCTATGAATGAGTACACGACAGCCATGAACGCGTTGAACGTAAAACGTGCAGCTCTGAAAGAAGTACAAGACCGATTACGTCTGCTTACAGATGATTTGGATATGAACAAACGAAAAAAGATCGATCTGGAGAACAAAGTAGACATATGTACAAAAAAATTGGAACGTGCCGAGCAACTGATTGGTGGTTTGGGAGGAGAGAAATCACGATGGACTGAAGCTGCTCGAAATTTGGGCGAGCAATATGTGAATCTAACGGGGGATGTGCTCATCTCTAGTGGTGTTGTGGCCTATTTGGGAGCATTCACTTCCTCATTCCGGCAAGATCAAACAAAACAGTGGTTGACCGAGGTAATGGACAGCGCTATTCCTTGTTCACAGGATTTCCGTTTGGTCAATACGTTGGGCAATCCGGTTGAGATACGTGCGTGGAATATTGCCGGTCTACCAACAGACGACTTTTCTGTAGAGAATGGGATAATTATCGCGTAAGTGTTCACTCCCAGTCATTCCGCACTGTTTGATCGAATATATCATTAACTTGGGGAGTGAATTTTGCAAGCCCTCCCTCAGCCTATTTGATTCGTTGACCCTAGTTGAGGGGAATGGGTTAGCTAACCACGTTATAATACCACTGGTAACTGCATCTATTAGCTCACGACTACTGAAAGCGCAATACTGAGGTCACTAAGAATTTTCCCCATCGAAAGGTCGACTGATTGACCATATTAAAGCGGCTATGTCCGTAACATTTAAGTCATGGTTCACCTTCTGAACACGCAGGCTGTTTTTTGACATCTGGGTCAAATTCAGTATTATCACACCATATAGTGTAGGAACCAGAAGAGGTGAAAGTTTGCATTTTCAATTGATAGCATCAAAGGTCTTTGTCCGCTACAGTCATGAGAGGAATAGAAATACAATTCGGTTCGCTCATCATGGAATGAGAATGGGTTGTGGCATTTGCTTAGTTCTTTTGGATGACCTCAACGAAACTCTGCTGATAGTAGAATTTAGATCAAAATAGACAGCGTTAGGACACCGATTTATCTCCTTTGATTGTGCAGGGAGATATGAAGCATAGCATGCCGCACAAAATCAAGTATACCGGCTAGGTTCTCCCCCTCCCTATCGTTTCATGGCGCACACTAGCTACATTCATGTTTCTCATTGCCTGTCCGAAGGAGGTTGAATTCGGATTTGAATCTAGGGCTTATGATATGGTGAACGGAGTCCGAAGTGAGACAGCTAAGTTTCACTGCCTTCGGTAACATGAGCACAGTTTTCTTACAGCTGTTCATCTCTCTCTCTCTCTATTAAGTGCCATGAAGAATATACTTAAAGTGTGAGGAAAATCCCTGTTGCAATATGAAACTGATGGTGTATACTTGTGCGTAAAGGATAACATTGATTTCGCTTCTAAATGACTTCTCTAACGTTTTTCCTGTATCCCATAAGATAAGACATTTTACTTACCAGAAGTAAACGAAGACACCATTCGGGTAATTAGAAGGCATTGATGAAACTTTCTTATTCTATTCTTCAACGCTATCCTTACTTCCGTGATTCTGTACGTATTCTCGAGAAGGAGTTTTAAAAGGCGGGTTTCTAATAACGTTCAAAATTCATTTTTCCTTACCTCTCAATTACTGTGAGTACATTTTCCTGGAAGAATTAGCTAACAACGGTTAACAATCAGTTCATCGAAATTTTCCATCCAACGAACCTCTGATGTTGGTTAAAACATGTGTAACACGGCCTGGAAATAGCAAGCAATCGCAAACCTCACCAAGGTACTAAACGAAATCC